>NC_069406.1:6447237-6507237 GCF_026875155.1 Cherax quadricarinatus | reverse complement strand
GGGGTAGAATATTGTTGAAGGGTATTACGGGTTCAACCATAAGGAAAACCTGTACAAAAATTTAGGGGTAGAATCTGCATACAAGTTGGCTATCTCCCTGTAGGTATTCAGATGAAATTCCTTTCAAAGGGTCGACCTTATTAGGGAATAATTTTTATGGGTCTGTTAGACAGTGAGGAACAACTGTTTGGGGGGAAACCAAATCCCAAATGTTGGGGGGAAATGGCTAGGAAAACCCTGCCAGACCTTCTCCCTGATGGTTCCCACCATGAGAAGTATGGCTCATGATCATGCTACCAACAGTCTTCATATTTCTCATGAGGATGGTGAGGCTTAAGTTTGGTAACTCTGCTTTCTGATGTTGAACTGCAGTAAACTGAAGAAAGGATGTTCCAGCCAGAGCTGAGCTTTATTGGAGAATGGATCAGTTAAATAATGTGAGAGAGGCTGCACCTGTAGGGTGCAATTAATTTATGTGCAGGAAAATGTCGCCTGTTGCTGGGAAGAGATTTTACAGTTAAATAAGTGTTTTCATTTCAGGGAGGAAACTCTTACAAAGAATTCCCTCTGTTTGCAGTATCGATGGAAGGGGAAAAAAGGGTTTGTCCCCAATGGTGATGTCCAAAGTTTCCAGGCATTTCTTCTGGTCTCAGCTGTGGGGACGTCAGAGAGTATATTGGACCTATCATGTCTTTCAATTATAGGGAAAAACCCAGTCTAAGTATTAAAACCTGTTCCCCTCCAGTCTATTTTTAGCACCAGGTGAACCCTTCAGCAAGCTGGTAGTAGATGTACTTGGTCATTCCAAGGACCAAACTGGGAAATGATTATTTACTCCAAATATTTGCTCCACTACCAGGTACTGAAGCAGTCCCCCTGCATAAAATAACTGCTCATGTAGTCTTAAGGGTTTTTTATGAAGTTCTTTTTTCATGTTTGTTTTCCTCAAGCAGTGCAAAAAGACCAAGGGCCTAACTTTACCTCAAAGTCTTTTTAGAAATGTTTTGAAGGGACTAAAAGTAAGCCTCAGTGTTCAAACTGTGTATCACTCTCCATCTCAAAGGAAAATAGAGAAATTACATCAACCCTCAAGACAATGATGCAAGCCTATGGTTAGACAATACTAACAACTGGATAAGAGGATCCCTTTCTTTGTAAATTTTCTGAGTGGGGAAGCACTGGGAAACTCTGAGCTATTGGCTTGGGGGGGATGGTGATGTCCCCCCTCGGAGCTTTTTCTCAGTTCAGACACTGACTCGTATGAGGTGGATGGTACCAGTGAACGTGCCCCTCAACCAGACCAGGATGATGATGTGGGACCATAAAAGTGGACCATGATACTCTGGAGGCTGGAGAGGAAGTGCTGATACTGGAGCAAAAATTCATGTGAAAATCTGTTTGGCAAGTTGCTGTGAGCTGAACATGTTTGGGGGAAGTTCCCAGGGGTTAGAAAATAAAACCCCCACCCCCCAAACAAGAAAAGAAATAGTATAGTGTACACAGTAACCGGTTAAAGGGTTTGAAGTTATGTCAAAAAAATTCGAGAGACCAATGTTTTTAAAAGAATGTAAAGGGCTTTCAAAACAATAATCTGTATGAAATACCAAAAGTGTATTTAAGAAATAAAGTGTGTAAAAGATTTTGGGAAATGCATGCTTGGGTTTTTAAAGAGAAAAATGTTGGAGAGTTGGCTCAGCCACCCTTTGGAACTTTATAAAAGTTTGGGATGTCAGTAATGGGGAAAAAATTGAAACTCCATGAGGAAAATGTTAAGGAAGCTGAGCCAATTCAACAATTTTGTGATGGAAAAATCGTATGAAAAATTGGAGATGGAGGAAGAAGTGAAATTCTTCCAACACCAGTTTGTAGTGCTTAGTGAGAGTCAGTGGGCATTCCATGCTTCATGGTTCCCAAATTAGATGGCACCCTGGGCATAAACACTGACTTTCCACAAGTACATTTAAAAAACTAAGGTTTACAGGATTAGAAAGATTGATACTTAGCACTAAGAGATGCAAACATTTTAAATAAACAAACATGGGGCAGAAAGATGTTATTTCCATGGCCTGTGTGCCAGTACCATTTTAATTTTGTGTAATGCAAATTGTGTTCATTGTGTGCTTAAAATTTGTGTGTGAATGTGAGACGTGATGGTTTTTGTGTAAAACTTGATGTATCCAACCTGGGTGCAAAGAGATGTCTTTGGTGGTTGTTGTTGCCTGCGAGAGGTTTTCAGTCTGTTTCTATCAACGAGCACTTTAAATTTAATGTCAACATTTTACCACAGGAAGAAAATTTTCATTTTGGGCTGGCTATTCAGCATTTGCACTGTCTTAGATCTCTTCATCCTTTCTGTTTTTATGGTTGACTAAAATCAGACTCTTAATAGGCTTTGTTCCTACAGCCTTTTAAATTTTGGAGTCAAATATTAAAGGTCAGAGAATGTGGTTGCTGATGCTCTCTCTAGATGTTTCATGTAGAAAGCATGGTGCGTACTTGTAATTGTGTTTGTCTTTGTGCTGACCTTGTTTTTTTGCAGTGGTGACTTCAGCGAGCTGAGTACTCTCTACCAGCATCGACTGTGAAGGGCGATCAGAGCCAAAAGTTTGTGACAGGGTCAGGGTGTAAGTAAATGCGAGTTGAGGCAGTGGTTGACAACCCTTTGGTACATGGACGTTCAGGAAGGTATGTGATGTTGTGTCTTGGTGTGCTCTATATCAAATCGGCCCGACGATTTGCTTTGTGTCCCTTGGACCCCTCCATGTTCTAGGGGCACTCCTCTTCATAATTTGGAGGATCTGTGTGGAGTGCGGACCTCGGAAGATGGGCTTAAGTGGCCTGACCATGTTAAGGACGTGAGTGTTGATGGGGGTCCCCTGTTTGGTTGGCACCCAAGTGAGAGACACCTGACATGTTTGTGAGTTTCCTGCCTGGGTACACCTGACTGCTCTGGGTTTGGGCTCTATCTCGTCCCCCTGATCAAGGAAGTGCCTCCCTGGAGTACCGTTGCTTGCTGGATTACCGTTGCGAGGCACAGGCCTTGTTGGTGCGGGTTTCACGTGGGCATTGTGTGCAAGTTTTCTTATCTGAAGAAATCGTTAATGATAATTTACATTGCCAGTTTCTACTTATCATTAAACTTATTAAACTTTTTTGTTTACAAAATTGGTATTTAATGATAAGTTTTTTCACTCAGAAATTTGGTATGGCAATGGGAATTCCTCTTTCCCTTTTCTTAGTAACCTATACATGGAATTTTTTGAAACAAGGTTGCTTTAAAACAATCCTCCCTAATAGAGCTAAATGGTTCAGATTATGTTGATGATATTTTGTGCTTATGCCCAAGAAAGTAGATATACACCATTTCCTTGGCAAATTAAATTTGCTTAGCCCATTCTAAAACTTTACTGTTTAGTTTGAAGAAAATAAACTCATTTTCCTTTTCTAGATGTTTTAATTATTAAGGGTAATAATGAATTCAAATTTAAAATTCACAGAAAACCTACAAATAACTGTTCCTTGTCCACTATTATTCTTCACATCAAGATAGAGTTAAACTGTCTGTTTCTCATCAATGTTTTTGAGAGCTTTACGTATTTGTAGTCCAGAGTTCCTAAGATGAGGAAATATCCAAAATTTATGAAATAGGTAATGATTTGAAATACCCAAGAAACTAATTGATAAATCTTTTAAAATTGCTAGAAATACTTTTTACAATCCAGAAAAGGACAACCAGCCTTATTCAACAAAAATATGTGGTTTTCCCTTACCGTGAAAACTTGTTGATAGCCTTCTCAAGACTTTTAATATCAAAGTTGCATTTAAAAATTTTTGATACAGTAAAAAAAACTTTTGATGAAGAATTCCCCCAAAATGCTGATGGATGTGTCTCTAAGATTCCTTGTAAAATTTGCGATAAAGTTTATTATGGTTCAAACTGGTTTAAAAATCTCGAACTAAAATAAACAACATAAATATGCATTAAACCCTGGACAAGATTCCAATTTCTTATTTATTCATGTAAGAGATTTTAACCATCCAATTGATTTTCAAAAATTTGAGAAATAGTATCAAGCAAGTCCATGGTCGACAGGAATAAAATTGAATCTTGTTTCATAAAAAACAGTTTTAGCAATAATATGAATATTTCCTTGGTTTATATAATTTAGATCCATTTATAATTAATAGAATTGGGAAAGAATTTAATAATACATTGGAAAAATAAAAAATTTTAAAATTCTTAATTCTTTGGTAGAATAGTTTGTTTGGTGGGTTGTGTGAAGGGCCTGTCTAGTTGGGGGCCCGCGGCCTGCTGCAGTGTTTCCCTTTCTTATAGTCGCACGTAGGTGTTTTCTTTGTTGTGGATGTGATAGTGAGGTGTGGGCTAGTCTCTTTATATATATATATATATATATATATATATATATATAAATTTTAAATATATATATTTTATATATATATATATATATATACAGAGAGAGAGAGAGGGGCGAGAATGAAAGGGGGTAAAGCAGCTGGAACTGACGAGATCATGACAGAAATGTTAAAAGCAGGGGGGGATATAGTGTTGGAATGGTTGGTATTTTTGTTTAATAAATGTTTGAAAGAGGGGAAGGACCTAGGGGTTGGGAGAGAGCGTGTATAGTCCCTTTTATTAAAAGGGGAAGGGGGGCAAAAGAGATTGTAAAAATTTTTAAAAGGAAATAGTTTTAAATCAGTATACCAGGAAAAGTTTTACGGTAGGATTGTTATTGAAAGAATTAGAGGTAAGACAAAAATGTAGAATTGCGGATGAGCAAGGAGGCTTCAGAGTGGGTAGGGGATGTGTAGATCAAGTGTTTAAAATTGAAGAAAATATGTGAAACGTATTTAGATAAAGGTAGGGAAGTTTTTTTTTGCATTTATGGATTTAGAAAAGGATATGATACGGGAGTGGATAGGGGAGCAATGTGGCAGATTTTGCAAGTAAGGAATAGGTTTGGGAAGTTACTAAATGCTAAGTTAGTTTTTATGAGGACAGTGAGGCTCAGTTAGGGTAATTAGAAGGAGGGGAAACTTCCCGGTAAAAGTAGTCTTAGACAGGGATGTGTAATGTCACCATGGTTTTTTTTTAATTTTTTTTAAAAATGGGGTTGTGAAAGAAGTAAATGCTGGGGTTACTCGGGAGGGGGGGTTAAATTTAAAAATTAGGGGGGTTTTTAAATACAAAAGGGAGTGCCCCATTACTTTTTGCTGTGATACTGTGCATGGGAGTTCTAAAGAAAAAGGGGAAAAGGGTTTAGTGGACGAATTTGGGAGTGTGTGTAAAGGAAAAAGTTGAAAGGAATATAGAAAGGTAAGGTGATGAGAGTATCAAATGATTTGAAAAAGAAAAATTGGTATCAAATTGGGGAGGGGGAGTAGGAAAAGTGAATGTTTTCAGATATTTGGGGGGAATGTCAGCGGGTGATTTATGAAAAGGGTGAGGGTTTAAATAGAATTGATAAGGAAAAAGGTGAGTGGGTGCATTGAGGATTGGGAGGAAAAAAAGTTTTCTATGGAGGCAAAAAAGGGAATGTATGAAAGTTGTAGACCACCTCTTTTTTGGGGGTGAAGCCTGGGTTTTAAATGCTGCAGCGAGGAGGCGGGTTTGGGGGAAAGAAGATTCCTGTCAAGGGCAATGTGTGGGGTAATATTATGCAAAAATTCGGAGTTGGAAAATTTGGAGATGGTGTGGAGTTTAAAAAAAGATTGTCAGAGGGCTGAAGAGGGTTTGTTGGGTGGTTTTTATTTAGGAGAATGGATCAAAGTAATGACGGAGAGCGTATAATCTGTAGGGGAAGGAAGGCGGGGTAGGGGTCGTCCTCAAAAAGGTTGGAGGGAGGGGGTAAAGGTGTTGTAGGCGAGGGGTTTGGACTTCCAGCAAGCGTGCGTTAGCATGTTAGATAGGAGTGAATGGAGACAAATGGTATTTGGAACCTGACGAGCTGTTGGAGTGTGAGCAGGGTAATATTTAGTGAAGGGATTCAGGGAAACCGGTTATTTTATATAACCGGACTTGAGTCCTGGAAATGGGAAGTACAATGCCTGCACTCTAAAAGAGGGGTTTGGGATATTGGCAGTTTGGAGGGATATATTCTGTATTTTTATATGTATATACTTCTAAACTGTTGTGTTCTGAGCACCTCTGCAAAAAAAGTTATTATGTGTGAGTGAGGTGAAAGTGTTGAATGATGATGAAAGTATTTTCTTTTAGGGGATTTTCTTTCTTTTTGGGTCACCCTGCCTCGGTGGGAAACGGCCGACTTGTTGAAAAAAAAATATATATATGTATTATTGTAACCACGAACGAGTGGTATTGATCAATAACAACACTGCGCTAGCCAAGGATTCGAACCCATATTGTACTGGCCTGCCTCGTGGTAAGCGAAGGTTGGGTGGCCCTGTGGCTTAAAGCGTCATGTGGTTCTCGCTTACCATGAGGCAGGCCAGTACAACATGGGTTCGAATCCTTGGCTAGTGCAGTGTTGTTATTGATATATGTATGTATATTCTGTATATGTATGTATGTATGTATGTATGTATGTATGTATGTATGTATGTATGTATGTATGTATGTATGTATGTATGTATGTTTATATTTTGAACTTGTGCCCTATTCCTGCAAGAGAGGCTGAGTTTTTTTCAGTCACTTGACATGGTTGAGGACGACCACGGGTATGTGGGTGAGCAATGTATACCCTGCTGGGGTTTACATTTCATGTCAGACCACATTCATATTTTTTGTCACCAGTGTTGCCATCTTGTGGGTCTTAGCCTTGGCCTCAGGCAGTGCGATGCTGCCCCTCTCTCACTCTGCGCTACCTCAACCTACGAGTAGGAAGTCCCACTCCTCTCTCTCCCACAGCCGGGGTCCAACACTTGGGCCCCAGGGCAAGCTTAACACACGGTCTGTAACCAAGAACCCCGTGACCCCGTGGCCTGGCTGGAAAAGCTCTCGCTTCACACACGGAGGGCCTGGGTTCAATTCCTGGTGGGGTAGAATCATTTCGATGCGTTTCCCTACACCTGTTGTCCTGTTCACCTATCAGCAACTAGGTACCTGGGTGTTAGTCGACTGGTGTAGGTCGCATCCTGGGGGACAAGATTGAGGACCCCAATGGAAATAAGACAGACTGCCTTTATTAGGTTATCCTGGGTAGCTAACCCTGCAGGGTTAAAAATCCGAACGAACTCTTATCTTAAAGTAACACGTCACCTCCGAAGAGTATTCATTCACCGCTACCAGAGATATAACCAAATACATTTTATATTAGTGGCAGCAGTGGGATAGTTTGCTCTGGGGGCTATGTCAGGGCCCCAACCCACGAGGGAGAGAGAGTAGTACATAAGAACATAAGAAAGAATGAACACTGCAGCAGGCCTACTGGCCCATGCGAGGCTTAAGGTCACATTCACTTAAGGAAGAAGCACGGCATCTGATCTAGTAGAACAAGCTAGTCAGGTCCAACTCACACCCACCCCCACACCCACTCATGTATTTATCTAACCTATTTTTAAAACTACACAACGTCTTAGCTTTTATGACGGTACTCGGGAGTTTGTTCCACTCATCCACAACTTTATTACCAGACCAACGCTTTCCTATATCCTTCCTGAATCTGAATTTTTCCAACTTAAAGCCACTGCTGCTAGTCCTGTCTAGGCTAGATATTTTTAGCACACTATTTACATCCCCTTTATTTATTCCTGTTTTCCATTTATACACCTCAGTCATATCCCCCCCTAATTCTATGCCTTTCTAGAGAGTGCAGATTCAGGGCCCTCAATCTATCGTCATAGGGAAGATTTCTGATACATGGGATCAACTTTGTCATCCTCCTTTGTATGTTTTCCAGTGCATTTATATCCATTCTGTAATACAGTGACCAGAACTGAGCAGCGTAATCTAAATGAGACCTAACCAAGGATATATAGAGTTAAAGAACAACCTGAGGACTTCTATTATTTATACTTCTTAATATGAAGCCAAGGATTCTGTTAGCTTTATTGCGAACACTAATACACTGTTGTCTTGGTTTCAGAGTACTGCTAACCAGAACTCCTAAATCATTTTTGCAATCATTAATATTAAAATCTACATCATTTGGTTTATATGTGGCATGGTTATTTCTCTGTCCAACATTTAGAAATTTGCATTTGTCTATATTAAACTGTATCTGCCACTTCAACCAAACCAGAAGAACTGGTAAAGACAACTAAATATTTCTAGAAATTATAGACTAGCTAGCTAGGAAAGTTGTAAAGTGTTTTAAGATGACCAGCATCATGAAAATCTGCATAGTCTGCAGAAAGGGTCACAGAAGAAAGCATGCCTGGATTGCTTGCAATCTCTGTGGTAAAAGGTCCCATGGGGTGTGCAGGGATTTTAAACCAGCAACCACATCTGATATGAAACCAGAGAAATGTTTTTGGGTCTGCCCAAACGAGATACACCTGTATGAGAAAATTACAACTATATTAAAAGACAAGAATACCAATAAAAGATCCTTCTTGGAAGGCATGTCAGCATGGAATGACAGCTGGGAAAATAAAATGGGTGGGTTTTACAGGGCTGTCTTGGAAGACAGTGCTCCTGAGGGTGCCAGTGTTGTCCTGGAGAACAGAGAACCAAAAGGAGATATTGGCCCTGGTGATGAAACAAATAAAGGCAATGCTATTCAATTTACAGAAGTAAAAAAAATAGCGATACTGCTGGAGATGGAACAAAAGAGGATGATGCCTCTGGGAATAGTGTTGACACTCTACCAGTAAAATCTGCTGGAAGCACTGATGTCCATACAGGGGCAGTAGGCAGAGGGGAAACATAAAAAAATGCACCACCAGCGAACACAACTGCAACAAATACAAGCAAACAGAACTCCAATCTATGCAAATTCCATGCCTAGGGTATCTGCAGGCATGGTATATCTAGTAAAACAGGTGGGACATGCACCTTTGACCATCCCAAAAAATGCTGCACCCACATGACAACAGGAGAGTGCAACTCCCCTTAATGCAACTTATTTCACCCCAAAATGTGTCACTCGTTACTCCATGAAAGAAAATTGTGGCATGCAAAGAGTACGTAACCTTTATTCGGCGCATGTACACACCCTTATTTACAGGCTGTCTCCCCCAACCAGCGAACCAGGTTGCTAAGAGTTGATGATGGGGGCCCCGTCGTTCAACTAGTGACCAGGTTCTAGCCAATAAGAAGATGGTTTTGGCAATCGCAGAGGTTATGTGAGTACCGCTCTCCTGTCTGCCCTTGTCATTCCCATTCTAGAGCTGGTTGAAGCACGGTCTGCTATCTTGTGGCTTCTATTTCTGCCTTGCTTACCGTGGAGTGCACTATACTTATCACTGTACATAGTGTACATATTGCTGTTCTAAATTGGTGAAGGATAATATGTCTAAACTTTTTCTGCTGTGTTTATTTTGCTCCCATTACACCCGGGATAACAGGCTATTTGGAGTCCTGGGTTGTAATAAAAATGCTACAACGCATATTGCCAGGCACATCATCTAAAGGGGACAAGAAGACACAGACCAGCCAGACTATGGGAAACAAAATTGGGGAGCCATGACCTCTCCAGGGAAAGAGGTTTTTAGGGCCAGGAGGGAAAAAAGACTGGCAAGAAATGACAGCAGTTTTATACCAAGTGAAAATACTTCTGGAGCAGAGGCACAGTCATTGGCCTCCACTCCAGAACAACAGAATTAGAGCCACAAAAAAAAACCCCCTCCCCCAAATTTTCCCACCAATTTTAAAGGGGCTTTTTGTTTTTGCAAACAAAACAGGGGTCTAAAGCAATAAAAAAACCCAAAATCCCTTACATAAAGGGACTCCTAAGGGAGTCAAAGGGAAAAACGTTTGTAGCATTCAGAGAGCCCCACACAAAGGATCATTTTTGGAAACAAAATTTATGGATACCGGTTGTAACCTATTCGGATCCCGACAGAAAAAACGGGAAAACAGAATCGCTCTTTTTGCTCAAATACAAAACACTTAAAAATGGTGTATTTGGGAAGTTAAGATGGGAAAGACTAAAAACCAAAACTTTGTCTTTTTGGGGGGATAAAACCCCTCCAGATGCAACTTCCCAGAATTTCCAGGAGCAGCTTTTAAAAAATTTCCCCTTGTCGGGGAAAACTCACAACCCCCTGCCCCAAACATCTTGCTACTAGGATATTTTAGCAGAGATCACCCCAGGGGGCCCGCCCCGATAAAAATTTCCCACACCCAAAGGCTATTAATTTTTCTGTCCCAAATTCCCCTTTTTAAAACGTTTTAAATATTAGAGCCAAAAAGACTGGGAAATAGGGCTGGACCTCATCTTCACAAACAACGACGATCTGATACATAAAATAACCTTATAAAAGGGAAAATTACATTTTGATCACAACATAACGAGAACGGGACATGTACTTTTCCCGGGGCCCCGGGCCCAGCAAAATATGATCAGTCCTGAGGGTGTCTTCACAAAATTCAATTTCAATAACAAAAACAAACAATGGGAACAAGTCAACCATGTCCTAAATGAGAAAAACTGGGAAGATATCCTAAACAACACAGATCCTAACCTTTGCCTAGAAAAAATAAACTCTCTGGTTCTTGAGATCTGCTCAAGGAACATTCCATTAAGAAAAAGAAAGAGAAGATATAAACTAGAAAGAGAGAGATGCTCCCTATACAGATGAAGGTGAAGAGTCACAGAGCTGCTGAGAGGGGCCAATATATCTGAAACAAGAAGGCAGGCACTGGTTAATGAAATTGCAAATACTGAACTTAAGCTGAAGGAATCTTACAGAAGACAAGTATCACAGGAAGAACTAAAAGCCATAAAGGAAATTAAAAAAAATACTTCTTCTCTTATGCCAAATCTAAGGGAAAAACAACATCCAGTATTGGGCCCCTGCTTAAGAGGGATGGGACATACACATATGATAGCCAAGAAATGAGTGAGACACTAAAGTCCCAATACGACTCAGTGTTCAGCGAGCTGCTGCCCAGACTAAGGGTCAAAAATCCAAATGAATTCTTTATGAACGAGACCCAAAATTTGGTCATCTAAAAATTTCGGATAATATCCTTAACACAAAACTTTGAAAAGGCAATAAGTAACATGCCCATGCACTCTTCACCAGGCCCAGACTCATGGAACTCCGTGTTCATCAAGAACTGCAAAAAGCCCCTGTCGCATGCCTTCAGCATTCCAGGGGAAAGGACATGGACACAGGGGTTATCGCACACCAAACTAAAAACAAAAAAACAAGCCCCACTCTTACAAAGGTGGGAGTGAAGCAATTGCAAAGAACTACAGACCGATAGGACTAACATCCCTTATCATGAAAATCTTTGAAAGAATTCCAAGAAGCAAGATTGCCAACCACTTAGATACCAATCAGTTACATAACCCAGGGCAACATGGGTTTAGAGCAGGTTGCTCCTGCCTGTCCCACTACTGGATCATTGGGGACAAAGTCCCGGATGCTGTAGGGGAAAAAACAAAATACAGATGTAGTATAAAAAAGACTTTGCAAAAGCTTTCGACAAGTGTTCGCATGGTGGAATATAGCCACAAAATGGGAGATAAAGGAATAACAGGAAAAAATTGGTAATGGATCTATAACTTCCTGACAAATAGAACACAAAGACTAATTTGTAAACAGAGTAAAGTCTGAGGCAGTACAGTAAAAAGTTCTGTTTTCCCCAAGGCACAGTGCTCGCTCCATTCTATTCTTCATCCTCATATCTGACATAGGCAGAGATATAAGCCGTAGCTCCGTGTCTTTCTTTGCATATGACACCCAGATTGCCATGACAGTGACATCCATCGAAGACACACTCCAGCCCCAGATAAATGAACCTTATCCCTTGCATACATTTCACATTTGCCATAGCATTTGTCCCCATTATCAATGATTGAAGAAATTCCAAGTTTCTTGCAGTACTGTCTAGCAAGCAATTTATACAATTGGCCCTAGACATCCATTCATTGCCCACTCCCTTTCTATGCAAGATGCTACATACGATTGGGATCCCTCCCTTAGACCTGACTACATCTATGGCTGACCTGTACTTATCCAGCAGCTCCTTCTCCTGCCCTTCACCGAGGTCATTTCCACTCAGCCTAAGACAATAATGGGCTTGTTTCCCATTACCTGACATATCCAACCTGCTGACTATGTTCACTAACTCCAGCTCCTGGAGGCACACCTCTTCTGTCTGATCTTCCTACTCGTTACAAAAACACGTCCAATATCTTACCTTAGAGTCCCCCACAATCCCAATATTCTTACCTGATTAGCAGGGGAGTCAGGGTACCTTAATCCTCACTTACCACTGAAGTAAACTCGTCTTAGAGAACAAGAATCGATTTCCTACCTTCAACCATCCTATTAACCTTCCTTATCTTCCTTCTCCTGAATGGTGGAACCACATGCCACTTAAAAACGACTGCCACTCACTTAACTCACTGCTGGTAACCATTTTTTCCCATTCTACCAGCCCCCCACCACCTCACACTCACCTCCCAAACCAATCTAGGGAAGCTTCAGCCTCATTGTTTTCTTCCGAAAAAGTAGAACCTTCCTCCTTCAACACTTTTACCTGAGATTCTAAGCACTACAGCAATACCACCATGGTGCTCGGTAACACCACACTAATTCCCAGACAGCTTAGGACAGGATGACCCTCACCATGACCACTGAACTGCAGTGTACTGACCGCTGAACAGAATGCAGCCTCTCATGGCTGAAAATTTAGGCCTAAGGCCGAGCAAGATGGCAGCACTGGTGCCACAAAATATAATGAAGCTCGACTTAAATTTAAACCCAACAACAAGGATATACAAAAATCAGAAAATCATAACTCAGCCTGTGTTATACAGCTGCCTTGCGTCACGTCCTTGTTCACACTGTCTCATTTCCATTGTCTAACTCATGTCCTATGAGAACTTGAAAGTATTTGATGAAGCCCTTGTTGAGTGGGCTTCAATGTTGTCCTTGCCTCCATCTGGTTTCGGACTCCGAGTTAACAACACACACACCGCGTTTTTTATTTTTTTTTCCTGCGCTGAACGAGAGAACATGTAGAGCGTCCATGGTTCCAAGAAAACGTGACCATCCCATTGTATGCCTCTTACGCATGGTTTACAACCCACCAAGTTAAGCGAGTATGTTGCAAAATTCTAGACCACCTCCCTAGTATTGCGCAGGAGAATGGACTGAGTAATTTGTAAGAGAGGTACGTGTCATGTAGCCTCCCCAGCACTGTATTCTCCCCCTAATAATTATATTTAAATGGTTTAATAATATAGCCCTCCTAGTGCTTCTCACCAATGATAATCAAACACAGATCGTACATCTGAAGATTTTTTTTTTTTTTTTTACTATCCGAGATGGCTTGTCTGACCTAATAGAAGCTGCTCAGTGGCTCCCCCCTTCAGAGTGCCCACGAGTACACAGCCATACCTTAGGTATTGGCCACTGATAGCATTACAGAACAACACTGCCGTATGCACTGCCGAAGTGCAGGTGGATGGTTTCCCAAAAGTTGGTAGGAAACTCATACTGAAAAGAAAAAAACCAAAAAAAATGTTTCTTTGGCATTAAGATAATCACAGAATTTTTTCATGTTCCAGTTAATTTTCACACACGTAGCATGTAAGATTTTTGTAGGCCCTTTATATTCCTTTGTCTGATCTTCGGGGGACATTTTTTTTGAAAATAAAAACCCCTGGTTTCCTCAATTTTAAAACTTTCTATTAATTTTTTATCTACATCAAATTCAATTAACCCCAAGTCATCTCCTAGTTATGACTGAATAACAACAATGTATATAAACCTAATTATTATTCATATAAAAATATCATTGTTATTAAATAAATGTATGCATTATTTTCCTTCCTAATATAAATAATTTATAATTCATTTACCTAACTTCGGGAGTCGCCACTAGAGAAAATAATCAAAAAGTCCTAGGCACATGTTTTAGTGAAAAAAATGAATTAATATACAGTCATATTATTAATAATGGTTTTGTGATGGGAGCTTCATTTTAAATTTTTTAAAAATGAATGATGGGTTTGTGACGACACTTCAGCACAATCCTACGAGCGGCACACTTTTGGCGAACCGTCCGTTTTGGCTTCTCCCAAAAATCTCCAGTCTTTCTTTCCTTCAACATAATACCAAAGGCTAGCCTCTGTTTTTTAAAACCCATAGGCGCAAAGGTAATTTTTTTGCTGTACTACCAGGGGTTTAATTTAAGCACACACAAACACACATACCCACAACACACACACACACACACCCCAGGAAAGAAAGGGGACAAAGAAAGAGAGAGTTCAAAAAGAAAGGAGAAATGGGGGGAAAAAAAAAGGGGAGCAGAATAACCCAGGGCAAATGGAGGACAAGCGCACCCCCCAAAAAACCTGCAAAGGGCTCCAGCCACGACCCCCCCAAGGCAACTGAACATTCCAACCAACCAACACCCAAACCCTCCTCTTTTTCCACCCCCGCACCACATTACGTATTAGAACGAATTAAGGTTTGGTACACAAATGCGATGGATTAACAAAAACATGAGGAAGGCAAAAAGAATCAAAGAAAGTCCCCAACTCATAGCAGTTACAAAACAAAACTCATGGGGACAATAACAGATGCAACTTTCCCCCCAGGGAAACCAATCATAGGAAAGATAGAAGGGGTAGGGGGGGAGGTGGGGTTTGCCTGCCGAAAAAAACGAGGGAAATTCGAAAAAGGAAAAGGAATAGATGAGACGGAGAAAGAGACTACATAGCAGGTCACTTCAGTCGGGGAACACAAAGTGGTCATTCATGATGTAAATCCACCACGAACTGCAGGAGGCCAAGAGAGGAATATGAAGAGAGCAACAGAGCAATGTGGACACCTTGCTGAGGGGCAAGAAACTCATTTCCAGTAAGCAAATTTGCGGGTTATGGGGGATTTCAACCACAGGGAGATTGAGGGGAAAACCTGGGGCCACATGGGGGGCCCAAACATGGAGAGCCGGGGTTGGGCGGGGGCGGAAAACCCATCACCAACATGTTTTGGACACTACCAAGGAGAGGGGAGGAAAGAAACCCCAAAATTTATCTTGGTTCCCCCTGGGCATCAGACATTGAGGACATCAATAAGAGTCCCCTGGGGCTAGCGACCACGTGGTTTTTTGTGCTTTGAATACTAGTAAGCTGCAAGTGGAGAGAAAAACAGGGGTAAATGGGAAAAGCCTGACTATAAAAAGGGACTACATAGGGTTGAAGAAATTCCTGCAGGGGTCCAGTGGGACAAGAACTGGCAGGAAAACCGTAAATGAAATGATGGAATATGAGCAACAAAATGCAAGGAGGCATGGAAAGGTTCATTCCCAAGGGGAACAGAAAAACGGGAAGACCAAACGCCCCTGGGTTTCCCACGGGGGTGGAGGCAAAAAAAAAAGTGCAATAGAGAATGGAAAAAATACAGAAGGCAGAGAAACACCGAAATAGGGGAACATCGCGAGCCAGGAACGAGTTCGCACAGGGAAGGGGGGAGGCCCGCGCAGTATGAAAAAAGACATAGCACGAGAATCAAACTGACCCGAAAAATGTTGTATACCACCAGGGAAGACAACAGTCCCAAAAACCAGGTGATCAATTAAGGACGAAGGTGGAGCAACACAAGAAATGATCAGGCGTATGTGAGGAGCTGAACAGGAGATTTAAGGAAGTTTTAGAGTAGAGACAGGAAGGGCTGTGGGAAGACAGCACAGAAGGGAACATCAGAGGGAATATACCACCAGTGGGTTGATGACATACGAACAACTGAGGAGGAGGTGAAAGAAGCTCTTAAGTGACCTGACACCTCAAAGGCTGGGCCCGGACAACATCTCCCCCTGGGTCCTTAGAGAAGGAGCAGAGATGCTGTGTGTGGCTCTAAACCACAATGCTTCAACACATCCCTTGAAACTGGGCAACTACCTGAGAAATTGGAAGACAGTAAATGTATCCCCATATTTATAAGAAAGAAACAGAAACGAGGGCACTAAACTACAGACCTGTGTCTCTGACAGGTATAGTGTGCACATCATGGAGAAGATTATCAGGAGGAAGTGGTCGAACACCTGGAAAGAACAAGATTATAAATAAAACCGAGCACGGGTCATGGAAGGCAAATCTTGTATCCAAACCCCGGGAGTTTTATTGACAAGGTACAGAAGTAAGACACGAGTAAGAGAGGGATGGGTAATTGCGTTTTACCTGACCTGCAGGAAGGCTTTGACACAGTTACCACAAGAGATTAGTGCAGAAGCCTGGAGGATCAGCACACTAAAAGGAAGGCACTGCAATGATTAAGGGAAACCTGACAGGAGCCGCAACGAGTCATGGTACGTGAAGAGGTATCCACCAGTGCGCGCCTGTTACGAGCGGGTCCCAAGGGGTCAGTTCTAGGACCATGCTATTTTTGATATACGTGAACGACATGATGGAAGGAATAGACCTCTGAAGTGTTCCTTTCCTGTTTCGCAGAGAACGTGAGTTTGATTGAAAAGAGAAGAATTAAATCGGCCACGAGGAGAGGCACGGACTCCAAAGAGACCTGGAGAGGCTGGAACATTGGTCCAAGTAACTGGCTCCATCGAATTCAATCCACCAAATGCAAAGTCATGAAGATTGGGGAGGGGCAAAGAACCCCGCGAGACAAATATAGGCTAAGTGGACAAAGACTACAGACCTCACTCAGGGAGAAGAGACCTTGGGTGACCATAACACCGACACATCACCGGAGGCACACATCAACCAAATAACCGCTGCAGCATTACGGGCGCCCTGGCACGGGACCCTTAATAGCGTTCCGATACCTTAATAAGGAATCGTTCAAGCCCCGTACACTGTGTATGTTAGACCCATATTGGAGTATGCGCACCAGTCTGGAACCCACCCTGGTCAAGCACGTCAAGAATTAGAGAAAGTACAAAATTTTGCAAAAAGGGCTAGTCCCAGAGCTAAAGGGAATTTCGTACGGGGAAAAGGGTTAAGGGAAATGGGACTGACGACACTGGAGGACAGAAGGGCAGGGGAGACTGCAAACAATAAAAGATACTGCGGGGAATAGACAAGGTGGACAAGTGGATGTTCCGAGAGGGGACACGGGAAAAGGGTCAAAACGGAAGCGAAGACTCAGACGAGCACGGGGACGTTGGAAGTATTTTTCAGTCATAGAATTGTCAGCAAGTGGTAGCCTAGCAAGTGAAGTAGGGGGGCAGGGAAACCCTACTTTTTTTAAAAAGAGGTATGACAAAGCTAGGAACAGAGAGAGGAGGATCCAGTAGCGATCAGTGAAAGGCGGGGCCAGGAGTGAGTCTCGACCCCTGCAAAAACCCCAATTAGGTGATACAATTAGGGGAGTACACAGCCTTCTCTCCCCTCCCTCTTTCTACATTCTCTCCCCCCTCCCTTGCATTCCCCCATTCTCCCCCTCCCCACCCCCTCGTTAGCCTTTTCCCCCCCCCTCCCTCTTTTTCCCCTCCCTCTTTCCCCGCATTTCTCCTCTCATAGCCTTTTCCCTCACCCTCCTCCTCCTCTCTCCCCTCTTCTCTATCTATCCTCTCTTTTTCTCCCCTCTCTACCCTTTTTCTCCCCCTTTCGTTTTCTCTCTCCCCCCAAAATTTTTCCTCCCCCCATCCTCCTCCTCCTTTTCCCTCTTTCTACCCTTTTTAAATCTCTCCCCCCTTTTCTCTCTCTCTTTCCCCCTACCTTTCCCCCCCTTATTTTCTCTTCCCCCTAGCCTTGTCCCTTTCCCCCCCAAAAAACACCCGAAAACACATAAATTCCTCGTGGTAAAAAATACTATGCTTCTTTCTGTGGTAAAAAAAAAATGGGTGGCCTAGAGGGCGGAAACAGAAAACTGGTGGACGAACCGGGGGGAAAGTTGGGAGTTAGAGCTCCATAAAAGGGGGGAAGGTGGGGAAGGGAAATTGGGGAAAAGCTTGGGAAGATAATGGAGGGGAAAAGAGACTACATAGTAGGTCAATTCAGTCTGGAGAACAAAAAGTAGTCATTGGAGTGATGTATAACCCACCACAGAACCTGCAGAGGCCAATAGAGGAGTACGAAGAAACAGCAGGGCGATGGTGACACATGGCTGAGTGGCAAGAAGACTAACTCGAGCAGAGCAAAGTTTATTGGTAATGGCGATTTCAAAACCGCAGGGAGATCGACTGGGAAAACTTGGAGCCACATGGGGGCCCTGAAACATGGAAGAGCCAAGGATGATGGGATGTGGTAACTTGAAAACCTCATGCATCAACATGTCAGGGACACTACCAGAGAGAGAGGGGAGGATGAGAAGCAAGACTAGGAATCCTTGTGTTCACCCTGAGCAGTTTGGACTTGAGGACATCACTTTACAATGAGGCCGCTTGGAGCTAGCGATCACTTGGTTCTGACTTTTGAAATTATATAGTAGAGTTACAAGTGGAGAAGGAAACAGGAACTGAATGGGAAAAGCCAAACCTAACAAAAGGAGGACTACCACCGGTATGAGGAACATCCTGCAGGAGGTTCAGTGGGACAGAGACTTGGTATGAAAATCAGTAAACGAATGATGGAATATGTAGCAACAAATTGGCATAGGAGACAAGGAAGGTTTGTTCCCAAGGGAAACAGAAGATGATAGGAAGACCAAAGCGAGTCCTTGGTTACCCCAAGGTGTAGGGAGCAAAAACTAAGTGCACCAGCGAATGGTGAAAAAGGTACAGGAGGCAAAGGACCCAGGAAATAAGGAGAATAGTAGAAGAGCCAGAAACGAGTATGCACAGATAAGGAGGGGAGGGGCCCAGCGTTTAGTTTAGGTTTAAATTATGTTTATATGCACCCCATACCCATCCTGTGGGCGGTAGTCAAAAGATTACAGAGGTACATAATTGGTCCAGGGACTGGGCCTCACAATTTACAAAGGAAATGAACTCACAATTTACAAAGGTAAATGAACTCCAGGTAGGTCTAGTCACAATTCATGACAAGTTACTAAAGGTATTTACAGATATACAGAGGTACACAATGGGTCCAGGGACCGGGCTCCAAAGTTTTGATGGCTTGAACAGGTACAGGGGGGTTGAGGGTAATGAAATCACAGTTACAAAGGTAATGAACTCACAAGTTACAAAGGTAAATGAATACGTAAGATGGTTACTTACGTTTATACATGGGTGCAATTCTATGAACAAATTAAGAGTAATGAGCAATTCACACTTCCACACCCGGTCACAACGGTAGTAAGTTATTGGTGCAAATGTTGATTGCTGAGTCTCTCTCTCTAACACACACCACATCAAATCATACACAACACACACATAACACACACACACACACACACACACACAACACACACACACACACACACAAACTCAGGGGACACACACAACTCACACACACTCACACACACAAAGCACACACTCATACACACAATCACACTCATACACACACACACACTCATACTCACGACACACACACACACACACACACACCACACACACACACACACACACACACACACACACACACACACACACTACACAACACTTCAACATACACAACAAACACACAACACACACACACCACACACACACACACACACACACACACACACATGACACACACACACACACACCTCACACACACACACACACATGCACAATATTGGTACAATGCTTTATTTTACAGCTAGCAAAGTCAGGGTATTTTCTCCAGAAGGTCCTGTAATATACCACTGTGGATAAAATACTTAGCCTTTCTTGAACACTTCTGAGATGAGATTGTTTCTAAATTCGATTAATTTTTTCACACTCCAGTACATAATGACGCAAGGTGTGACAAATAATCCATCTGGCAAAGTTTAACATTTCGTTTGGTCCTACATCTGGTGGTGGTTATTTAACCTGCCAAAGATACTTGTAACCCAGCCGGAGCCGGGCGGTAGTGACATCCAAGAGTCCCTGCTTATTTTTTGGATGCACCATAGACATGTGCTCCTCCTGCATGATAGAATGAGGATAAGATGGACTCACTGGTGTCAATCTCCCGAGCCCTTAAGTCCATAAAATTCAGAGCTAGAAGTTCTTTTCGATTATTGTTTCTCAAACACTACCTACAAGCCAAGATTGTAATCTAACTCTCCCTCTTTGAAAGCATAAACAGATTAGCCAATTATCATTCATCATGCATCCTAAGACAATGTGAGATGGAATTCCACAGCCATGTGCACTCTGAACTCCACTGTCCCCAATCCAATCAAACCTGTGGTCTGGCTTCTGACACAAGCAGCCACAATTTATGCTTAATGAGTTGAGAGCATTTATGATGACAGAGAATCAGTTTCAATTAAACTGTCAATCTTTGATACATAGATGCATTTCAGTGCAAGGATATGGCAAAAAAAGTTCTGTCCTGAAGGGTAGGAGCCCAATTATTGATGCGTCTCCAATTTCTTTAAGATGAGCCATCACTCTTTACGACAACAGCAGCACTACCCATCTGCACCATGGAGATTGGTGAACAGAACCATCAACGTAAAATAATTTGCGAGAGTGTGTGCTGTGTGAACTAAGTATCAAAACAGTCTTAAGGCCTCATGTTGGGCTTCAAGGCGAAGTTTTGGTTGTGGAATTAAAGAAGTAGTTTGGGGGGAAATGAGGAAAGGTAGTTTGGAATGGGGTAATATTCCATGGAGCGGAAAGTGCCGCTGTTGCCATACTTGACATAGATCATGTATGATGATCATGCGGAGGTCGGTTCCAGTCTTTTCGATCCATCTGGAGGAGTGTTTCAACCAGTGCTGAGAGAAAGTTGGAGGGCTTCTGTGCAGGGGTTTGAATGAGCTTGCCTGAGCATATTAACCCCAATTAGGATATTTCTTTCAAGTAACACGATCTCTGATTGCTTGAATATCAAGTTCTTTTTGCATATTTAAAATTTGGCAGTACGAGGGCATCCTAAAATTGATCCCCATTGGCTTCGTTCTGCAGTTTTTCCAGCCGCTCCAACTTCCCAGTCAGACCAAGACAAGGTTATTGCGCAGCCATAATCACCATGATCTAATATAAGAAGATACATCATGTTTCAACCAAATTTTAACATTAGCACCATACCTGGGGTGAAGCCTGCCACAACTTCTAAGTGCTCTCAGTCGTTTCTTTGTATTGGCGACAAATTCTTGTACAATTGACAGGTCCAAATTAGTGGAACCTCACAGCCTAGATACCTGTATCTGCTTACATATCTAGAAGAGACCCATCATGCAATTGGATCTGACAACTGTGGCTCTCTGTCGAGGAGGACGCCTATTGAGTATCCTTTGTTTTATCAGTAGAGATTATCAACCCCAGGTCCTGACACAGGCTAGTACATGATTAAGAATGTTTAGGTGTTTGGAGAATCCGGTGGTGTGAATCATTATATCATCAAGCAAACTAATCAATCATTATGGGGCTTACTAGGAATAGCATTAAGTAATGCAATAATTAGAAATTGAACAGTGTGGACAGAGCATCACCTCCCAGTTGGGGTTCCTAATTTCAAAGTCCCAGCGACAGTAGCAAAAATGACATCGCATTGAAAGTCAATTCTGACCCGAACTGCTGTATAGCACATTACGGAGGAAGGCAACAGTCCAAAGACCAGGGTGATAAGGCTTGAGGAAAGAAGGTGGAAACTCGCAAGAAAAACGATCAAGAGGTAAGTGGAGGAGCTCAACAACGAGATTTAAGGAAGTAATTACAGTAGAGCCAGGAAGCGCCTCCCTTGGGGGACAGACCCAGATGGGGACACCAGCAAGAGAATATACCAACAAGTGTTGGATGACATACATCCAGATGCAGGAGGAGGTGAAGAAACCTGCTAAGGGACATTGAACCTCAAAGGCAATGGGACCGGACAACATCTCCCCATTTGATCCTTAGAGAGGGAGCGGATATGTGTGTGTGCACACTTTAACCACAATCTTCACACTCCCCTGGAAACATGGGCAACTACCTTTCGGATGGAAGAACGGGAAATGTAGTTCCAATTTTTAAAAAAGGGAGACAGAAAAGAGCACTAAACTATAGACTAGTGTCACTGAACGTTATAGTATGCAAAGTTAATGAAGAAGATTATCAGGAGGAGTGGTGGAGCACCTGGAACAGGAGCAAGAGTATAAACGCCAACCACATGATTCATGGAAGGCAAATCCTGTGTCACAACCTTCCTGGAGATTTTTTAATGATAAAGTAATAGGAAGTAAGACACGAGAGAGAGAGTGTTTGATTGCATCTTCTTGGACTGCAAAAAGGCCTTTGACACATGTTCCTCACAAGAGATTGGTGCAAGAAGCTAGAGGATCAGGCTCATAAAACAGGAAAGGGCACTGCAAATGGATTCAGAGAATACCCTGACAGGAGTGCAACAACAGAGTCATGGTAACGTAATGATGTATCACAATGGGCAC
Source organism: Cherax quadricarinatus (assembly GCF_026875155.1). Taxonomy (NCBI): domain Eukaryota; kingdom Metazoa; phylum Arthropoda; class Malacostraca; order Decapoda; family Parastacidae; genus Cherax; species Cherax quadricarinatus. Next base: position 6,484,725 of record NC_069406.1, on the reverse strand, counting down.
CTTGACAAGCGGGTCCCACAGGGGTCGTCCTAGGACCAGTGCTATTTTTGATATATGTGAACAACATGATGGAAGGGTTAGACTCAGAAGTGTCCCAGTTAGCAGACGATGTTAAGTTAATGGAGGAGAATTAAACAAGATGAGGACTGGGCAAACTTCAAAAGAGACCTGGACAGACTGACACCTTGTCCAGCAACTGCTTTATTCTCGAATTTAATCCGCCCAAATGCAAAGTCATGAAGATAGGGAAGGCAAAGAGAACCCGCAGACAGAATATAGGCTAGGTGCCAAAGACTGCAGAACCTCGCTCAAAGGAGAAAGATCTTGGAGTGAGTATAACACCTGAGCATCTCCAGAAGCACACATCAACCAGGGCGCCCTGGCAAACCTAAGACCAGCGTTCCGATACCTGTAATAAAGGAATCGTTTCAAGACACTGTACACCGTGTACGTCAACCCATACTGGAGTAGCACAGCACCTGTTGAAACCCGCACTTGATAAAGCACGTCAAGAACTAGAGAAAGTGCAAAGTTTTTGCGACAAGGTTAGTTTCCCAGAGCCTAAGGGGAATGTCTTATGAAGAAAGGTTAAGGGGAATCGGCCCTGACGACAAACCTAGAGTAGCAGAGAGTCAGGGAGACATGATACGACATATAAAATGACTGCGCGGAATAGACAAGTGGACAAAGACAGGGTGTTCCAGGAGGGGACATAGAAACAAGAGGTCACAATTGGAAGTTTGAAGACACAGATGAGTCAGAGAGATATTGGGAATATTCTTCTGTCATAGGAGTGTCAGGCAGTGGAATAGCCTAGAAAGTGAAGGTAGTGTGGGTCAGGAAACCATACATTTTTTAAGACGAGGTATGATAAAGCTCATGGAGCGGGAAGAAGAGGACCCAGTACAACCGATGAGAGTCGGGGCCAGGAGCTAAGGGCTCACCCCTGCAACCACAAATAGGTGGTCTACAAATAGGTGAGTACACACACCACACACAGGATGTATCCAGAGATGAGACACAGAAACAAGGGGACACAGTTGGAAGTTGAAGACAAACAGATGAATCACAGCACAGAGATGTTAGGAAGTACCTTCCATAAGTTCACCACAGACATGAAATCAGTAACACATTTGCCGTTCCTAATGTTTTAATCCATCGGGACGAGAGGAAAATCAAATTCACCGTTTATTTGGAATCCAGCAATGTGTCCGTCATACAATTCACTAATATCCAACCACGAAACTAGAGCATTGCGCATCGCAGTCCAGAGTACCTAGATGACGAAATCAACAAGAATTCAACAAAGCCACAACTAAGATAAACCTTAGGATTTTGTCGAGAAGGCACTAATGTCAGCAAAAAGACTTTCTACATGACTGAACCTAAAGAAGTGATTGGCCAGGAAAAAATGTACTATTTTACCATACAATGAGAAATCTGGCTTGCCTGCATGAGGCATTAAAAAACGATCAATATAAACAATGCTTTCAAAAACACGGGGACATGTGAAACAAAGGCTGATAAAAACACATCTCCAACAAAGTTAGTGGGTGGGGTTTACAAGGTCCCATGTACTCAGTGTCCTCTCTCATATATCGGTCAAACAGTAATTTTTTCTGGAAACCAAGAAATCCCAGCATAATAGTCAGGACAGGGCAGGATTTGAACACTATCTTTAACCACGTTTAGTGCATGTAATCACCCACCGGGGTGGGATGCTGCCCAGATTATTAGCACCAAACAGTTCTGTGTCATTGTGAAAGAAACATATTGAAATCTTCCCTCTTGAAACATGAAAGAATACAGTATACCTCTCAAATTATGGGTTATACAAGCACGATAATATTTAGTAGAGTCCCCATTGTACACAATCTTAAACAACAATGCTACACAAAATCTCAGGAGTTGTTTCATTATGCCAGGCGTTGATGACTGGTGACGCCCGTCCCATTGTCTACGTACGAAAACTTCACACCAAGTCAGTTTTGTAGGTTTATAAACACCTGTAGCTCTTAATGTACCATACAGTGACAGCACACAAGATAACTGAGGAAAGGTTTAAAGGGTAAATAGTAGAATTTAGATCATAGAAATATTATCGGCTAGACATAGAAAGTCCCCATTGTATGGCATATTAATAGCCAGTTGAGAAAATAGAGTTGACAATATGTAGGAAGTAGTTTTAATATCTTTATTATACACCCCATACCCATCCTGTGGGGGCGGTAGATCAAAAGATTGCATGTAGTGGGGGTTCGTAGATGTTGATGGTTGAGTTAAACACACTTGTTGATGTAACACATATATAGCAGAGTATGAGGGGGAGAGCCCAAACTGCTGTCCTGTCGCTGCTTGGATAATGGGAGCTGATGCCCGATGCAGTGCATCTCACGCACTCATGTGGGCATCACGTGACGTCATACAAACTAGTCACTCTAGGGCTAGCAAAGGGGTCGTGGTATGTAAAACAAATGGATGGACTAACTAGATACTCAGATAAGCTATACAACACATGTAAGGGGATCAGCAACTATCTGTACAGCTCGGTCATGTTATGTATGTCGTCCTCGACATACAATACTATGCTACAGGCCTGAACAGGCAGGTCGCTCTGGGCTATTCTATACAATAGCAAAGACATATGTAACATAGAACTGATGGATGGTATCATAATGGGTGTTAACGTAATGCATTACAAATTATAATTACATGTCACATTAAAATAAAGGATGGAATTGATCGATCGATCTGTATTATATGCACTCTAACGGATTCTGAGGAAAGAATAAATAATATATTTACAAATGTGAAAGTAAATTAACACAAAGGCAGATCTGCCACACTCCAGATACATTACTGCTAAATTTCTCAGATTCGGAGGGAACGTGAACAACAAAAATTTTTTTTGGAAAAAAAAAACTGATCATTCTAATAAAAACACAATAGACAACTTCATTCATCTGACATCTAAATTATACAGGCTATGTACATTTAAACCCCAACTCTGACTCAGCAAGGTAAGATTTACATATGCAGAATGGTAATCATCTTTGGGTGGATCGAATTCTTCTGCAAATGGCTAACACTGCCTCGACTGAGGCGATATGAACAAATATCTACAAAAGTACTTGTGGGTTTCTCATTACTTGTGAGTACACAAAGAATAACGTCATTCGGGTTGATTATCTAGCAGAGTATTAGAGTAAGGGTGGCAGAATCAAGAGGACTGTCAGCGACTGACACATTAGTCTGAGTAGAAATATCATCCTTGACATCGAGCATACTAATTTCTTATGATCTAAATGCAATTTCCTTATACAGGACAGTACTAATTTCTCTAACCTTTATACTTATTGCCATTGATAGAGTTACAACTACTCGATAAGGGCCAACAACTTTTGATCGAGCTTAGGGCATTGCGGAGGTTTTATTGAAATTAGTCAGCATTTACACTCGAACCCACTTTAACTTGGGTCGGCTAGCACGGCTATTAGTTACTCTAGTAAATTCTGCTGTTGATATATGAAGTGTTTTCAAGGATTCTTTCTAAAAACACTTTGAGCTATGCTGTACGAGTTGCTATGAAATCATCAAGATTATAGTTGGGTTTCGGGTGGAATATAACAACTCATAATGTAAATGCTTGTCTACACCGTACAATGTCAATAATGTGGAGTGTCACCTATGAAGCATTGTAAGAGCAAATTTAATGCAGCAAATCGAACCATCAGTATAAAACTTCATCCCAGTTCCTATTGGGTTAATAGTGGCTCTCAAAACCATCTAGTACTTTCTATTTTGGTTCGTTCTGCTAAACCATTACTCCAGGATGATGGGGAACCATGGTTGACTTAGAGATTTTTGTACAAGTAACACAAATTTTCCAAGAATCTCGTTTGCAGAATTCACCTCCATTATCTGTTACTAAGGACTTAGGGGTGTAAGCCTGCGTAAATGCTTTCTTTAAACGCTTTAGCTACTGTCTCGGCAGTCTTATCTGCAAATAGGAGCTAACTCACAATGTCTGGTGAAATGGTCAACCATACACACAGATGTTTGTTGCCTTGGAGGGAACATTTAAAATTGGTTAAACAAATCTAGCGCAACTCTTTCCCCACGGTTCGCTAGTTAGTTGGATACACCAGGATTGGATTAGAAAAATTGACATATCCTTGTATGCTGCATACAGACACTTCATATCGTAACATACCGGAAAGTCATTGCCATACGTGCCACAAGTATTTCATTCGGCCTGTTTCACAGAATGATCCATAACCAGGGTGTGCACACCGTGGTGCATCGTGAACTGGCTGTAGAGCGTTACATTCACTAGTGACTGTGGAATTACTAATTGGTATACTCTTCTGCTTGGATGTATCCGACTCGCTGTGCGATACAGAAATTCTTAACTCATACAAAGTCACTAATGGTGCTGGTGACTTCACAGTCAGAAGTAAGATCTTCCTGGAGCAGGAATCGAACACACCAGATCACAATGGATCTGTTCTTAGGGCATTTTTTACAATCACGCAGTAAATGGAGGGTCTGCAGTTTATTATACTAACATGTCGCGATAAAGCATTGCGACTACATTTGACTTGCCAGGTTAAGTGTTCAAAGGTAGGACTGAACTCGTTGGATAGTCAAGGTTCCATCTGGCTAACCTTCCAGTAGGTTGTTTAATCTGGTAATAAGGTCTCAGTGGTGCATGGTCTGTCCAGACATGACATGTTTCCACGCTTCTAACAACTCTGTTAGAAAACCAGTACTTACCTATGTCCTTTCTAAATCCTAAATGTATGTCCAATTTAAATAAAGTACTGAGGGTGTCCGAACAGGTAAGAACCAGAAATAATGGATTTTCAGTTGGATAAAATTTAGATTAGGATAAGTAGGATAAATTGATTGAACGTAGATGATAGGGAACTTCAGGAGGATTTAAAACAAACTCTATTCTGGTCAAAAAGTGGCAGAAATGCAGTTCAGTGTTAGATAAAATGCAAGGTTCTGAAGCTCGTAGTGTACATTAACCCTAGCACTTATAAGTTAAATGATGTGAAAACTTAACCATACAGATTGCGAATAGGACTTGGGTTATGGTGAGCATCAACCTTAAACCAAGGACAGCAATGCCTAAGCGAACAAAATAAAGCAAATAGATTACTGGGATTTATATTATCAGAAGTTAAAGCAACAGAAGTCCAGAGGTCATATGATACTGCAGCTTTATACATCATTAGTAAGGCCTCACCTAGATTTAAGCAGCTCAATTCTGTCTCCATATTACAGAAGACAAAAAATCGTTAGGAAACATTCAGCGTAGAATGACTAAATTTAATACATAGCATTAGAAACCATCCTTATGAAGAAAGAATGAAGGCTCTTAAATAACATTCACTTGTTAGACAGAATGAGGGAGACATGATCGAAGTGTATAAGTTGGAAGAATGGGATTAATAGGGGTATTAATAAGTCTTGAGGAATCTTCTCTCCAAGATATGAACCCGCAGTAATGGATTTAAATTAGACAATTTTAGATTTAGAAAGGACATATGAAAGTATTGGTTGGAAATAGGGTAGTTGAATGAGTGGAACAGTCAACTAGTTTGGGTTATTGAGGCTGGGAACTTGGGTATTTCAAATTAGGTTGGATAAATACATGAGATCGCTTTGAAACAGTTGCATAAAACGAGTATTAAGTCTGAAGTAACACATACAGAGTCTGTTTGGTAGAATTTTCAAGGGCAATGAAAAATTTATTTTTAGGTGTGATATCCGTCCCAAAACTTAGATAGGGACCAAGGGGCGACTACTATGGGAGGAAATAATTGTTTGGGCCACAAGGCACGATAATGTAGTAATTCTAGAGACTTTAGCTTTTTAGTCCCATATTGATTGGAATTTCTTGCCTGGGAATTTAGAATCATACGACTTCTTAAATAAGTAGTTCAGGATTGTTTTGATTTAAGCAGTTTGTGACAGAACCTACAAGGGGTAATAACCTGCTTGACTTAGTTCTGGCAAACAATGAATCCCTTGTTAATAATTTAGAAAATTTCAGAGAACTGGGGTGCTAGCTGACCACAATCAATTACATTTAGCATTTAATGGAAAGTAGATATTAGGGATAACTTAGTAATTAACAGTCCTAGATTTTTCGCTTAGCAATTACGATGGGCTTAGAGAACACTTATCATCTGTTGACTGGGGTAACGAAGAGAGCTATCAATATGACAGTTTTCTGAAACACTATACAATGCTGCTCAAAGAAAAGTTTAGCCCTATAAAGAAATTAGATCAAATAGAAATGACCCAAAATGTATGAATAATAGGCTGAACTATCTACTAGGGCATAAGAAAGGAATTTATAGGCGTATCAAAAGAGGTGAGGGTCATCTTATGAATCAGTATATTGACATTAAGAGGGACATTAAAAAGGGGATAAGAAAAGCTAAAAGGGACTATGAAATTAAAGTTGCTAGGGATTCTAAAACTAACCCAAAAAGTTTTTTCCAGGTAAGAACCAGAAATAATGGATTTCAGTTGGATAAATTTAGATTTAGATAAGTAGGATAATTGATTCAAACGTAGATGTTAGGGAACTTCAGGAGGATTTAAACAAACGCTATTCTTGGTCAGAAAAGTGGCAGATGCTGTTCAGTGTAGATAAATGCAAGGTTCTGAAGCTCGGTAGTGTCCATAACCCTAGCACTTATAAGTTAAATGATGTAGAACTTAACCATACAGATTTGTGTGCGAAAAGGACTTGGGGTTATGGTGAGCAGCAACCTTAAACCAAGACAGCAATGCCTAAGGCGTTACGTAATAAAAGCAAACTAGATTACTGGTATTTATATCAAGAAGTGAAAGCAACAGAATCCAGAGGTCAACTGCAGCTTTATACATCATTAGTAAGCGCCTCACCTAGATTATGCAGCTCAATTCTGGTTCTCCATAATACAAGAATGGACATAAATACGTAGGAAACATTCCAAGCGTAATTGACTAAATTTAATACATAGCATTAGAACCTTCCTATGAAGAAAGATGAAGGCTCTAAATTACGTTCACTTGTTAGACTGAAGAATGAGGGGAATACATGATCGAAGTGTATAAGTGGGAAGATGGGTATTAATAAAGGGGTATTAATAAGGTCTTGAGATATCTCTCCAAGAGAGAACCACCCGCAGTAATGTATAAATTAGACAATTTTAGATTTATAAAGGTCATATGAAAGTATTGGTTTGAAAAAAGGGTAGTTGATGAAGTGGAAACAGTCACTCGTAGTTTGGTTATTGAGGCTGGGACTTTAAGGGTAGTTTCAAATTTAGGTTGGATAAATACATGAGATCGTTGAACTGTGCAAAAAAACGAGTATTAAAGTCTGAAGTAACACATAAAGAGTCTGTTTGGATAGAATTTTCATAGGGGCAAATGAAAAGTTTATTTTAGGGTGATATACCGCCCCCCAAACTTAGACGATAGGGACAGGGGAGACTACATGGGAGGAAAATTGTTTTGGCACAAGGCACGATAATGTAGTAATTCTAGGAGCCATTAGCTTTAGTCCATATTGATTGGAATTTCTTGACTGGGATATTTAGAATCAAACGCACTCTTGAAGTAAGTTCGGATGTGTTTTTTTTAGCAGTTTAGTGACAGAACCTACAAGGGGTAATAACCTGCTTGACTTAGTCTGCAAACAATGAATCCCTTGTTAATAATTTAGAAATTTCAGAGGAACTGGTGGCCTAGCGACCACAAATCAATTACATTTAAGCATTTAATGAGGGAAGTATGATATTTAGGGAAACTTGGGTAACAGTCCCCATGCCCAGATTTTCCTTGCCGATTACGATGGGCTTAGAGAACACGTTACATCTGTTGACGTGCTGGGGTAACGAAGAGAGCTATCAAGATGACAGTTTTCCTGAACACTATAACTGCTGCTCAAAGAACGTTTATCCCGTATAAAAAATAGATCAAATTGAAATGACCCAAAATGTATGAATAATAGGCTGAAATATCTACTAGGGCATAAGAAAGGAATTTATAGGCTATCAAAATAGGTGAGGGTCATTTTATGAACAGTATATTGACATTAAGAGGGACATTAAAAAGGGGGAGAGAAAAGCTAAAAGGGACTATGAAATTAAAGTTGCTAGGGATTCTAAAACTAACCCAAAAAGTTTTTTCCAGGTATATAGAACACAAATTTAGAGATAAGACAGGTCCCCTTAAAATAACTATGGGCATCTTAACAGACAAAGAGATGAAATGTGCTCGATTTTAAATAATTATTTTCTCTCTCGGTTTTTACACATGAAGGACACTAATAATATTCCGTAATTAATTTTTATAGTGGATCAGAAGAAGATAAGTTATGTAACATCACAGTCACTAGGAGAAATAGGTTGTGAAGCAGATAGACCGACTGAAGCAAAATAGTCACCGGGTCCTGATGAAAGGTTTTTACAAGGGTTCTTAGGAATTCAAATGGAACTCTGTGAACCCTTAACTAATTTTTTTAATTATCCTCTTCAAAACAGGTGTAGTGTCCAATATGTGGAAGGATGGCTAATGTAATCCCTATTTATTAAAACGGACAAGTCCGTTACCGTCAAATACCCGCCACTATAAGACTGACCTCAATTGTAGGTCAATTACAAGAGTCAATTATAGCTGAGATTATAAAAGCCAACCTCATCAAAACTGCAGCGGTCAGCGGCAGCAACGGTATCCTACCAGCTCCTTCTATCTCAAAAAACATCGCTCATCAAAAACTTGATGATGGCCTAAGTGAAAGTTCAACTACATGAACCCACGTAGACCACAACAGACCCAAGAATTACTAAGAATGTAACCCAAATCTTGACAAAATTAGAAGATCTAAGGAAGACCCCCTGCTAACCCAAACACTGCCTCCGCGGCCAGACAATCACTTAGACCCAAGCTTCCGAGAAAACTAGGCCTTCTCCTCCATTGCTACAAGTATCTACTTCAGTGATACTATGAAAGGATATCGCAGAAGAAAACAACACCAGTAATAAAAGAATAACAGCAAGGACCCTAGAACTCAACTTGTCTACCCAGCAGGGACGCCGGTGTAAATCATCAACCCCCCTCACCGCCCGCCACCCAAGGAACAACAACAACAACACAAACATGGCGACTTCCCCTCCAAACACACACTTCCCTTCAAAGGATTTCACCACCATGATAACTCAGGTATGATTATTCTGACAATATCAAGGACTACATCGTTGCTCTATAAATGAAAATCAAAGATATCAAAGCAACACTCGAGCGCGAGAATCCAAGATAATCAACCTCGAGAATAATATCCAAAACCTGAAGAGAAGATTACATCGGAAGTGGTTGACACAGAAAATACTCTAAAAAGCAGATATGCCTGTCACACACTCACTGAGCAAATAACAACATAAATATGAAGGGTTGAAGAAGCAATCAAGGACTGGAATCAGAAACATGCACACTCGACTAAATGAATACCTTGATTTCCAAGACGACAAAACTAACCTAAAGATAAGTTGTCGATGCAGTTATAATAAACAGTCCCCACCACATTCCTAGTGACTAACACAATCACAGTGGAAAGAAACTGTAACACGATAAAAATACAGAACCACGTAACAAGTCAACGTCCAAAACAATGAAATCAAAAGAAACACGTTGTGGTTAGGAAAACCAGGAAGAAAACCACAGTATAAATGATCCGACTTCATTCATACGATTAAAGAGAAGACCTAATTAAATCAGCAATTACAATGAAAAATGGAGTGTACATAAATGAGTGGTCTAACAAAAAAACCAATCCCCCAAACCCCCGGCTCCCAGTTGCCACAATTGATTTTTACAACAGACCTGGGCTCATCAGGTCAGTCCCAAACCCTTCAAAATCCCTCTTGTTGACACAATCTGGCCACAATTTTCTCCAGCAGAGTTCAAAGTCCTGGTAGTCACTCCCTCCCAAGCCATTACCTATAAGGGTTATGCAATGGAGGATGCTGAAGTTTTCCTCCCAAAATTCCCTTGGGTCAATGAGTGTCTGTGGTCACAGTCAACACCTGTGAAACATTGCTTTTGTGTAGATTTTTAAAGTTTGCAATGACCTGCGGGCCCCATGGGCTGGAGGAGAGGATGGTATTCGGGGGCAAGAACTTTACTGTGATGAACCCAACTCCTCGAAAATTAGGTCACCAAGTTTGGAGATAAACCAGTGCATTGTCCATTACTAACAGGCACTTGAGATCCAATTTCTTTTTTCAGGAGATACTCCTTCACACTAGGGCCAAACACTTCATTGAACCACTCGACGAAAATTTCCCTCGTTACCCATGCCTTACTATTAGATTTCCAAAACACACACAATTTACTCTTCATAACATTGTTTTTCCTGAACACTCTGGGATTTTCAGAATGGTACACTAGTAATGCTTCACTTTGAAATCCCCACTAGCATTAGCACAGAACATTATCGTCAACATGTCTTTCATAGGCTTATGTCCTGGCATTGCCTTTTCCTCTTGTGTAATGAAGGTTCTCTTTGGCATTTTCTTCCAAAAGAGGCATGTTTCATCACAATTGAACACTTGTTCAGGTTTCAGTCCTTCAGCCTCTATGTACTCCTGGAATTCATGCACATATTTTTCAGCCGCCTTGTGGTCCGAATTGGAAGCCTCACCATACCTTACCACACTGTGTATGCCAGTACGGTTCAAACCAGCCTTTGCTGGCCTTAAATTCACCCACATCACCACTATTTGCAGGCAATTTCCTTACCAAATCTTCATGCAACTGCCTAGCCTTTTCACAAATAATCAAAGTCAGAAGAGTATCTCCTGCTAATTGTTTCTCATTTATCCACACCAATAATAACTTCTCAACCTCTTCGAGTACTGGTGATCTCATTTTTGTCAGTACAGTTACCCCCTTTACAACAACAGCATCCTTGATTTTTTTTCTTGGCCACTATGGAACATAAGGTTGTGTAGGGTTTCTTATACATCCTGGACAGTTCGGCAACACTTGTACCACTTTCATATTGTTCAATGATGGTTTTCTTAAATTCAATCGTATTTCTCACCTTCTTTACCACAGGCTTGGCACTAGGAGCTTTCTTTGGAGCCATGGTAGCTTATTTAGTACTTGCAAGCACTAAAATAAATGGAATATTATGAAATATTTCGCTGGAGCACGTGAGGGGACCTTCGCTCACTGGTAAACAATGCCAGACTGGCTGCCGCCCCGGCTCACACCGTGGGTACGCATCCCGGACGAACTATGACTCGCGGGTCAACCTATGAAAAGCGAGTCCATGTTTATACAAAAATACCCCTATGATTGGCGAAATTTACGATTGCCAGGAACTACGAAAAGCGGGGGACCACTGTACTCGTTTACCGATACCTCAGACTTACGATGGGCTCTCTGACCAGTATGCATACATAAATAATGTATATTAGAGCTGATTTCCTCTATTCTGTTCATTACAATATAGAGCACACTACTATAAACATTTAAAAATATACCTAAAATGTAATAAATGGTGCAAAGGTGACATGAAAACAATATCAAACATGGTTGACATAAACCCACTATCATTATATTATGCGCCTCACTATACTGATGTGGTCTTAGGAATGCAACTCTTTCGCTGAGTGAGGAGAAGCAGTAATATAATCAAACTAAGTGTTAAACCTGAAAAGGTCATAGAGCACTGCAGAGTGAATTGCGCTAAAGAAGGAATACAGTGGACCCCCGGTATTCGATGGCATCGGTATTCGATAAATCCGGTATTCGATGCATTATATCGCAAAAAATTTTCCTCGGTATTCGATTGAAAACCCGGTATTTGATACGATTCGTACAAGACCTGTCCACATGTGGCCTGAACTCCCCCGTGTGTGCCAGTGTTTACAAGCCAGCCAGTGTGCACGCATCTAAGGATACATTCAGTACATTCCATATTATCCATATTATCCCCTGTGTTGGTGCTTGTTTTCCCAAAATAAGTCCACCATGGGGCCCCGAAAAAAAGCTTCTAGTGCCAACTCTGTGGTAAAAAAGGGTAAGAATTAGTAGGAAAATAAGAAAAAATTTGAAGGGTTTGGGGCTAACCCTGAGAAACCTATGCCAGTTGTGGAATCCAATGTGGGCCCACTTCAAAAATTAGGAATGTTTTCAAAGTGGGTTGAACTGCAAACCTTTATGGGGAAATGAAAATCACCGTAACACAGCTATTGCAAGCCGTGCTGGTGACTATTACAATGACAATGTTGTGGCCCATTTTAGAAAAATCGTAAAGGAACAGGAGGTACAGAGCTCTATGGACAGATTTGTTGTGCGACAGAGGTCCAGTGACTCTCAAGCGGTCCTAGTGGCATTAAAAGAAGAAGGGAAGTAACCCCGGAAAAGGACTTGCTACCTCAACTCCTAATGGAAAGGGATTCCCCTTCTAAACACTAACACCTCTCCCCTCCTCCCATCCCATCAATCATCACCAGATCTTCATTAAAGGTAAGTGTCAATTATTTTATTGCTATTGTAATTATTCTATTGCATTAAACTTAATATTTCATGTAGCAAAAATTTTTTTTTTCATAGTTTTAGGTGTCTTGCACGGATTAATTTGATTTCCATTAATTCTTATGAGGAAAATTTATTCGGTTTTCAATATTATCGGTATTCGATGAGCTCTCAAGAACGGATTAATATCGAATACCGGGGGTATTTTTATTCACAGAAAGAACAGAAGATTTACTCTTATTCATACAATTGTATAATTATAATAATTATACTATTAAAAGTTGTCTGATGCAGTCATAATAAACAGCCCTCACATTCATAGTGGCATAACCCAAGTACAGTGAAAGGAAACTGCTATCAGGATAATACATGACCACATAAAAGTTATCATGCAAAACAATGAAATCAAAGAAACACATCTGCTAGGAAAACAAGGTAGTAAATACAGTATTATGATCAGACTTCATTCATATGATAAAAGAAAGGACCTAATTAAATCAGCAATTATAATGAAAACTGGAGTGTACATCAACGAATGTCTAACAAGAAAATGTCAAAACCTTCTGTTCAGGCTGAGAAAACTTAAACAAGAAAACAAAATACATCAGTGTTTCACTCAAGATGGGAAAATACTAGTTAGGAAAACATCAACAGGACAACAATATACTGTCTCAAATGAACATGATTTCTCTACCTTCCTTAGAAAAGCTGACATTTCTGTAACAGATTAGAAAAATGTCCTTAACACATATATACATGTGATGCATATAGCGTACGTTCCTATTACATTATTGTGCATTTTTTTTTTACTAGCTAATACCAGCTGCCTCAAATACTTTTTACTTCTCTTTAAATGTTATTAATTGCTAATAATTTTGTGTCGCAAGTCAGATGTTACTCATAAATTAATGTTATTCATAGTTGCTAACTGTCCATTTAATTTTGTTTACCACTACTTATTTTAGTCCCCTTTATACTGTGTGTGCAATTAGTGTATATTCCAATTACATTATTGTACAATTCCCAAAACTTTCATTTGTTAGCTAGTAGCAACTATCTCATATTTTTTTCCTTTTTATAGAGCAGTTAATTGCTCAACTTATTACATATTACAAGTCAGATCTTACTCCCAAATCAATATTATATCATAGTGACTATCTGTCCATTTAACTTTGTTTATCATTACTTAGTTTAGTCCATTATGTATTTTCTCCTTATTTTCAGCTTTAATAACTACCTTAGTTCATATATTCACAACTGTTAAAATAATCAAGGTTCTATTCTCAGGTGCTAAAGTGTAATACATTCATTATTTTACTATTATATTCCAAAGCTCATTTATTTGATCATCACTTTATTTGTTCACCACAACTTATATTAGTCCCTTTTATATTGTCTCCTTTATTTTAGCTTTAAACAACTACCTTAGTTCACATATTTACATTTGTTAAAATATTTCAGGTGCTATTTTTTAGCTTTAGAGTATTTACTTTGTCTTAAACTTATGTCTAATTATAGATTCACTATACCTGGAGTTTACCTGGAGAGAGTTCCGGGGGTCAACGCCCCCGCGGCCCGGTCTGTGACCAGGCCTCCTGGTGGATCAGAGCCTGATCAACCAGGCTGTTGCTGCTGGCTGCATGCAAACCAATGTACGAGCCACAGCCCGGCTGGTCAGGAACCGACTTTAGGTGCTTGTCCAGTGCCAGCTTGAAGACTGCCAGGGGTCAGTTGGTAATCCCCCTTATGTATGCTGGGAGGCAGTTGAACAGTCTTGGGCCCCTGACACTTATTGTATGGTCTCTTAACGTGCTAGTGACACCCCTGCTTTTCATTGGGGGATGGTGCATCGTCTGCCAAGTCTTTTGCTTTCGTAGTGAGTGATTTTCGTGTGCAAGTTCGGTACTAGTCCCTCTAGGATTTTCCAGGTGTATATAATCATGTATCTCTCCCTCCTGCGTTCCAGGGAATACAGGTTTAGGAACCTCAAGCGCTCCCAGTAATTGAGGTGTTTTATCTCCGTTATGCGTGCCGTGAAGGTTCTCTGTACATTTCTAGGTCAGCAATTTCACCTGCCTTGAAAGGTGCTGTTAGTGTGCAGCAATATTCCAGCCTAGATAGAACAAGTGACCTGAAGAGTGTCATCATGGGCTTGGCCTCCATAGTTTTGAAGGTTCTCATTATCCATCCTGTCATTTTTCTAGCAGATGCGATTGATACAATGTTATGGTCCTTGAAGGTGAGATCCTCCGACATGATCACTCCCAGGTCTTTGACGTTGGTGTTTCGCTCTATTTTGTGGCCAGAATTTGTTTTGTACTCTGATGAAGATTTAATTTCCTCGTGTTTACCATATCTGAGTAATTGAAATTTCTCATCGTTGAACTTCATATTGTTTTCTGCAGCCCACTGAAAGATTTGGTTAATGTCCGCCTGGAGCCTTGCAGTGTCTGCAATGGAAGACACTGTCATGCAGATTCGGGTGTCATCTGCAAAGGAAGACATGGTGCTGTGGCTGACATCCTTGTCTATGTCGGATATGAGGATGAGGAACAAGATGGGAGCGAGTACTGTGCCTTGTGGAACAGAGCTTTTCACCGTAGCTGCCTCGGACTTTACTCTGTTGACGACTACTCTCTGTGTTCTGTTAGTGAGGAAATTATAGATCCATCGATTGACTTTTCCTGTTATTCCTTTAGTATGCATTTTGTGCGCTATTACGCCATGGTCACACTTGTCGAAGGCTTTTGCAAAGTCTGTATATATTACATCTGCATTCTTTTTGTCTTCTAGTGCATTTAGGACCTTGTCGTAGTGATCCAATAGTTGAGACAGACAGGAGCGACCTGTTCTAAACCCATGTTGTCCTGGGTTGTGTAATTGATGGGTTTCTAGATGGGTGGTGATCTTGCTTCTTAGGACCCTTTCAAAGATTTTTATGATATGGGATGTTAGTGCTATTGGTCTGTAGTTCTTTGCTGTTGCTTTACTGCCCCCTTTGTGGAGTGAGGCTATGTCTGTTGTTTTAGTAACTGTGGGATGACCCCCGTGTCCATGCTCCCTCTCCATAGGATGGAAAAGGCTCGTGACAGGGGCTTCTTGCAGTCCTTTAGCTTAAGTTCGATGCTTGCTATTTCTCTGACCAGTGTCTCCCTAAACATTTCAGGTATATTGACCTCTTTTAGCCGCTCTGTTATTTTTTTTTCCGTCGCCTGTAAGGGAGCGCCTGTCTCTTTCTATTTTACATCTACTCCTCCTTTTTCTTAGAGGAATAAGCCTTGTGCATACATCGAGTGCCACCAAGTTAATCTGTTCTAGGCATAAGTTGGGGTCTGTGTTGCTTAGTATATCTTCCCAGCTTATATCGGTTAGGACTTGGTTTACTTGGTCCCACTTTATGTTTTTGTTATTGAAGTTGAATTTGGTGAATGCTCCCTCGTGACTAGTCTCATTATGTCGGTCTGGGCTCCATGCATACATGTCTGAACCTCAATTATGTTGTGATCTGAGTATATTGTTTTTGATATGGTGACATTTCTTATCAGATCATCATTGTTAGTGAAGATGAGGTCTAGTGTATTCTCCAGTCTAGTAGGCTCTATTATTTGCTGGTTTAAATTGAATTTTTGTGCAGAGATTTAAAAGCTCGTGTGAGTGTGAGTTTTCATCAGAGCTGCCTCCTGGTGTTATTACTGCAAAATATTATTTGCTATATTCCTCCATTTTTAGGTGCCTTAAGTTGAAATCCCCCAGGAGCAAGATGTTGGGTGCAGGAGGTGGAAGATTTTCCAGACAGTGGTCAATTTTTAACAGCTGTTCCTGGAATTTCTGGGATGTTGCATCCGGAGGCTTGTAGACTACCACAATGACTAGGTTTTGGTTCTCGACCTTTACTGCTAAAACTTCCACTACATCATTTGAGGCATTAAGTAGTTCTGTGCAAACAAGTGACTCTGCCATGTACAGGCCAACCCCCCCCCTTTTGCCTGTTCACTCTTCACATCTGATAGTTGTAACCTGGATCACATATTTCGGTTGTCCAAGTGATCCTTTATGTGGGTCCAGTGCAAGCCGCGAACATTGCCTTTGCCTGCTGCAAGCAGTCCACGGATGAAAGGTATTTTGTTGTTGTTTGCTGCTTAGACACTGTAATTGCAAAGAAAATGTCACGACTGGTGGTATTGTTGGTACTGGGGGGGGATTTTTTTTTCCGGCATTAGTATCTGTATCTGGTGGTTTGGAGTGGAGGCCATCCGACTGTGGTTCCACTCCAAATGACTGATTGGTGTATGATTTCTGCCATTTCCTGCCAGTTTTTTTTCCTTCTGGCACTAAAAAACACTCTCCCTCTTGAGTGGGCTGTGGCTACCCAGTTTTCCCATGGCCTGGATGTTTTTTGTATCTTTTTGTCCCCTTCGATGGTGGCCTGGAAATTTAATATAAGCACATGTCTTTACTGTACTGAATAGGTACTCTTCAGGGAAAAATCTTTACAGGAAGGGATTTCATTTTTTCCTGTTGTCATAAAAGGGCATGGCATTTTCTAGGGTTGTCTTAGTTGCACGTCCGTCAGTTTTTCCCAGATTTCCCATGCCTGCAATACCAATGACATATATGTGCACAGCTTGGTTCCATTTGCCTGATTTCTGTGACAGTATTCTGTTGTGCATGTTTCCCTGTCTTACTCCTATCCTCACTACACCAACATGGAGCTCCCACCATTGTGTTTGGTATATATCCTCAACTATTGCTAGTGGAAAGTTCCCTTGTTTTGCTATTTCCTGCGGTATTTCATTTGCAATATTGTTTTTATCTTAATCTTTGTCTACACTTGTTTCCCTACTACGGCTCCTGTCCCCTATGATTGTCATTTAATATGATGTATCCCTCCCTTTGGGGGGGGGCCCGAAATAATTTTCCCGACTACCTGGACAAAATCTCCACTTCCCATTACGTCTCCTCAGGACAGCACCTCCAGCTTCACCATTATTGTCTCCCAGGACAGCATCTCCAGTTCACACCATTTTCTGTCTCCCAGGACAGCAACCTCCAGCTTCACCATTTACTGTCTCCCAGACAGCACCTCCAGCTTCACCATTACTGTTCTCCCAGACCGCACTATGAGTCCCACATTACTGACTACCAGGACTTCACCTCCAGCCTTACAGTTTCTGACTACATGGCCAGTATCAAGGGCAGTACCATTCATCCCAGACTTTTTATGTTCCCATCTGTTGTAGAAAGCTTCCAGGTTTTCTATGAAAGCAGCTTGATGTTATGTCCCCTATTTAATACCCTTTTGGATTTTTAGTCACTATAAATTTTATGATTACAAGCATTGATCCTGATACCAACCTCTTATTGAATGACTTAAATGAATCAAACAGCAATTGTAATTACTACACAGCAGAACAATCAAAGACACTTCTCACAGCCAACAACAACATAACTGCAACTCTAATGTCAGATCTTTATGCAGACATTATGATGACCTCACAGCATTACTAAATTCCTTGCATGCCAGAATGTCCACCATTACTCTCACCGAAACTGGGCTAAAGCCTGATACTACAGATGTCTATTCCATTCCCTGTTACACAGCCATACACTAACTGTAAGGCCAGTCAACAAGGGGTGCACAGCTAACACAAGACCATCTAGAATGTATCAATAATACATGCACAAGGGATGAACATGGGGAATATATAATAGCTGTATTAATATCCAAATACCTAACAAAAACCTCTTACAGTGATAAACATCTACAGAGTACCACATCCAAACTTAGGCATTGTAGTGAAAACCTAGGAAGTATGATAACGATGCACACATGAATAACATCACTTACTACTCTAAGTGACTAAATAGAAATCCCTGCAAGGCCAAGACCACACGTGTACTTGACTCACAACACTATGAGTAACCTGCTTCTTTCCTACAAAGTAAACAAAACTACACAAGAATTACAGAGACTAGTGTTACACTACTAGACCACATTTAGACCAACACCATACCCCTTTAAAATCAAGCATAATCACAGATAATACCACAGACCACAACCCTTTACTTACCCTACCTTCCTTATAAACTAATCAAGGCAAATTACCAATCAGACACTACTAGGTCACTTTCACACTGCAATAATGAGGCAGCCCATTAATAACTTCACAAAAGCCAATGACAACATCGACTGCACACTGACTAGAAATCTATTCAATATTGACTAAAAGTATTAATAATTTCTAAAATGAACCCAATGCCTCTATAACAAGCACTGCCCTAAAAAAAAACTAAACAATGACAGCTAAGACTGAAAAGTCACTTAGCTGTCTCTCATCTGCAACATCAAATCTGCATCATCTGCATCATCAAATCCATAAATACATAGCACTTATACAAAAAACAGTACAGAATGGGTCACATAACCAGACACCAAACAAAACGTTACCTCATCAGTCCTAGCAGCCTGATAAGAAGGGACAAAAAAATTGTATGAGAACAATTATCCAACTTAAAAGATGAGATAAAAAAGACCTGGAAAACCAAACAGAAATTCTAGGAACACAAAAGATATCACAAACAACGCAATTTGAACTTACAAAGCCAGATTGAACCACAAATCCAACCAGACTGAAACAGGAAACAGACTCAAAGATGTCTTCTCCCACCATAGGAAAAAACCTTGCAATAAAATCCCAGCTCAAATACCCCACCCAATGACTCCCTCACTGGCAACTACCCGAACGCACTGTTCCTCAGCTCCAACTAACCCAACAGAAGTCTCACCTTATTATCAACAACTAAAAACAAGAGAGGAGATTTAAAACCTTACCACCATTTTATATACAAAAAATGTCGCTAGTGCAGCACCCAAATCTTGCAACACTCTTTTAACAAATCCCTCAATCCTCTACCTTTCCCTACAGTTCTCAAAATAGCGAGGGCACCCATACATAAAGGAGGAGACCAAACAGACGTGAAATAACTATAGACCAATATCCAACTACAACCCTCTCTCTAAAATCTTCAAAAAATTACTTCATAAGCGAATCTACTCCTACCTCATCTCCCACAAGACACTCTAACCCCTTCAGTTTTGGATCAGCCTAGATAAAAATATGAATGATGCTATTATACACAGACTAGAACAAATATACACTCACTAGAGAAAAAAGAAGTCCCCATTGGAATCTTCAACTGATTTATGTAAAGCTTTTGATACAGTTTTACCGTGAATTGCTCCACATAAATTGGCTACCTATGGTATAAAGAAGGGCACTCCCCCGAACTACCTAAAGCCATACCTCCAACAGAAGCCAATAAGTGTACACAAATGGACCAAACACTTCCGCACAGCCAATTACAGTTGGTGTCCCACAGGAAGTGTCCTTGCCTTCATCTCTTTTTCGTTACATAACTGACCTACCAAATGCATCGCAACTACTCAAACCCTACACTAATATTGCAGATGACACTACATACGTCTTCTTTCTGCCAAGCCACAGTCATGCTAGCCAATAACATACATACGAATTACAGACAATATCTACTTGGATGATAACTAACAAACTATCAAAACATGACATCAACTACTTCATTAGTTTGGAAACAGAGCTACAGATTCCACTTAACATAAGAAATAAATTGGATCACCTACACAAAGCTCACCTAGGGAAAATTCTTAAATCCACCTTGAGACTAGACTCAAATTTCAAACACATGTACAACAAATTTTCAAGAAAATTTCAAGACCGTAGGCATACTATAGAAGATTCGGTACTGTTACAAAAAACGCGATTCTAATACTTAGAGAATCTCAATGAATACAGAAAGGACTGCCTTCTAGCAACCATCCACCTGTTACCTGGGTTTTTGGTAACAAGTAGTCCAGTATCCTTGTCCAATTATCCATTTGAATTCGTATTATTCAATAGTGCTCAGGATTACAACTGGTATGGCTACTACTAATAAATTAATTTTAATAAATTTATTAAGTCTAGAGGTATATTAATCACAGTAAATTAAATTAATCACAGTAATGAAAATAAAATCAATCTCTCGATTCAAATATTATTGTGCTGAAACACATATCACTTTTATAATTCTTAAGTACCGTCCTGGTACATTAATATTTAATAAGATATTACAAATAGGACAAGTTTGTGTAAGCGTGTAAGTGCTCCCACGTAGTTCGTTATGTCTCACGACTGACTCGACTAGACTTAAGCAAGTGACTGACCCAGTCCTCAAATAAAACTAACTCTTGACCGACTGGCAACCAGAACAGTCTGCTTGAACGAAAAGAATGAATGCTAGCCCATTAGCCATAAAACCAGGCGACTGCATACCAGAATCATGAACAAGGAGATTTATAACGACACTAAGTTTGGGACCATCTGCAGATTCCTCCAGCGTGTCAGCGTGGCCTCGTTGTGCTCCCGTTTTTCTCGTGTTTTCAGACACGGTCGCTCTTTACGTGCTAGAACTTTAATTTGGGGGGCAGTCTCAATCCCTATACATAAATCCCTCTAGCGCCGCCTGGAACCAATCTGGGCGGAAAAATTTAATACCTGATCAAAAATGAGAATTAGTGTGCACTGCCGTAGCAGAGTTTACTGCCAGAGGGAATCATAGGCCTTGTCCCCGTGAGGGAAAAAAATAATATAATTGAAACTTTTCCATGTCCAGGAGGAAAAAAGTCTCCCGAATAACATGAGTATACTAGTGTATAGGTATACTACAGTGGCACCCTAGTAATATTATGAAAAAGGCAAGTGTCCATTTTGAAAACAGGTGAAATTGTAAATGAAGTTGAATAAGCCATAAGAAGGTGCCAGAAGTCGCACAAAACTTACCCCATGTCCAGCTGTTTTTAATTATCTTTTCCTGGCCTCTATGACTCCGCATATAATCTAGTGATACCAGTGAATGCAGAATTACAAGTTGTAGTAGCAACTAACCATTATTATAATGTACTTAGTGAGTTGGAGTGACTTTCATTAAGTTTCTTTTCTTGAAATACGAGACGTTACTGTGAATTTCATATAACCTGTAGTTACCAGCGGTCGCAATATACACAACGAGAAGCAATTATTACTCACAAAAAGCGTCCTTCCTCCAAAAGGGCACCATGGCGGCGGCTCGCAGCGCAGCAACGGTATCCATCAGCTCTTCTTTCACTCAAAAAAAACCATCGCTCATCAAAACTTGTGATGGCCTAAGTGAAAGATCAACTACATGAACCCACGTAGACCACAACATGACCCAAGAATACTAAGACTGTAACCCAAATATTGACAAAATTAAAGACTAAGGAAGACACCCTGCTAACCCAAACACTGCTCCGCTGCCAGACTATCACTAACCCAGCTCCGAGAAAACAAGCCTTCTCCTCCATTGCTACACAGTATCTACTTCAGTGATACTATGAAAGGATATCGCAGAAGAAACAACACCAGTAATAAAAGAATAACAGCAAGGACCCTAGAACTCAACTTGTCTACCCAGCAGGACGCCAGTGTATCATCAACCCCCCTCACCGCCGCCACCCAGGACAACAACAACAACAACAAACATGGCTGACTCCCCTCCAACTCCACTCCCTTCAAAGGATTCACCCATGATAACTCAGGTATGATTATTCCTGACAATATCAAGGACTACATCGTTGCTCTAGAAAATGAAATCAAAGATATCAAAGCAACACTCGAGCGACGAGAATCCAAGATAACCAACCTCGAGAATAAGATCCAAAACCTTGAAGAGAAGATTACATCGGGAAGTGTTGACACAGAAAATACTCTAAAAGCAGCTATAGCCAGTCACACTGAGCAAATAACAACAATAAATATGAAGGTTGAAGAAGCAATCAAGGACTGGAATCAGAACATGCACACTCGACTAAATGAATACCTTGATTTCCAAGACGACAAAACTGAACAAGATAAGTTGTCTGATGCAGTTATAATAAACAGTCCACACATTCCTAGTGACATAACACAAGCACAGTGCAAAGAAACTGCTATCAGGATAATACAGAACCACGTACAAGTCATCGTGCAAAACAATGAAATCAAAGAAACACGTTTGTTAGGAAAACCAGGAAGTAAACACAGTATAATGATCAGACTTCATTCATACGATAAAAGAAAGGACCTAATTAAATCAGCAATTACAATGAAAAATGGAGTGTACATAAATGAGTGTCTAACAAAAAAACGTCAAAACCTTCTGTTCAGGCTGAGAAAACTTAAACAGGAAAACAAAATACATCAGTGTTTCACGCGAGATGGGAAAATACTAGTAAGGAAAACATCAACAGGACAACAATATACCATCTCAAATGAACACGATTTCTCTACCTTCCTTAGAAAAGCTGACATTTCTGTAACAGATTAGATAAGTGCCCTTAATACATATATACGTGTGGTGCATATAGTGTACGTTACTATTATATTGTGCATTATTATTTTTATTATTTTTCATCACTAGCTAATGCCAACTACCTCCAATACTCTATACTTCTTTCTTACTGCTATTAATTGCTCATAATTTTAAATTACAAGTCAAATCTTACTCCAAATTAATAATATTCATTATTCTTACCTGTCCATTTAATTTTGTTTATCACTACTTGTTTTTTTAGTCACTTTTCATTGTGTATGCAATTAGTGTATATTCCAATTACTTTTTTGCAAGTACCAAAACTATCTTTTGCTAGCTAGTACCAACTACCTCATTTTTTTTTACTTTTATTGTGCAATAAACTGCTCAATTTATTTAATATTACAAATCAGATCTTACTCCTAAACCAATATTATTTCATAGTGACCACCTGTCCATTTAACTTTGTTTACCATTACTTAATTTTAGTCCCTTATATATTTTCTCCTTTATTTTAGCTTTATATAACTACCCTAGTTTATATATTCACAATTGTTAAAATAATCAAGGTGCTATTCTCAGGTGCTAAAGTAGAATAAGTTCACAATTTTGCCATTATATTCCAAAGCTCATTATTTGATTACCACTTTATTGTTCACCACAACTTATATTAGTCCCTTTTATATTATAATTTTATACTATAATTCTAACTTTAAAGAATTACCTTTATAGTACTACCTACTATCATATTCCCAAGCTCCATTATTTGATCATTCACTTTATTTGGTATTAGTCTCCTTTTATATTGTCTCCTTTATTTTAGCTTAAAAAAAAAAAAAATAAAATAAAAAAAAAACTACCTTAGCTCATTATTTAACATTTGTTATAGTTCAGGTGCTAGTTGTTTAGCTTAGACTATTTACTTTTTTTATATTATTTCTAACTATAGAATCACTACAAATCTGATGATTACAAGAATTTGATCTGATACAACCTCTTATATAATGACTTAAATGAACGCAACAGTTACTGTAATATACTACATGCAGAACAATCAAAGGCCATTCTCAGTTCAATAACAACATAACTATATTTAAACTACAATAATCAGGTCTTAATGCCAGCATTACGATGAACCTCATTAGCATTACTAAATTCCTTACATGCCCAATATGTCATCTACTTCCATAACTGAAACCTGGCTAAGCCTGATACTACAGATGTCTATGCCATTTCCTGGTTACACAGCCATACACAAACTGTAGGCCAGACCAACAAGGGGGTGGACACAGCCATTTTACTCTCAGACCAACTAGAAATGTATCACTATTACTTGCAACAAGGATGAAACATGGGGAATATATAATATGCCAACTTCAAATCCAAATACCTACTAAAAAACCCTCTCAACATTGATAAACTCATCTACAGAGTTCCACAGTCAAAACATTAGCCAATTTGTCAAAACTAGGAAGTATGATAACTGATGAGCATGAACAAAGATCATTATACTCTCAGGTGAACGTCCTTCAAATATAAATCTCCTGCAGACCAGGGACCCACCACACTGAATTCACAAACACAATGAGTAACTGTATGATGCTACCACAGTAACAAAATCCTACAAGAGTTACAGAGGATAGAGTTTCCCTACTTAGACACATGTGGACCAACACCATATCCCCTTTAAAAATCAGGCATAATTACAGTAATTACCACTGACACTACCCTACTTTCTCATAACAACTCTGGTAAACTACCCTCATGACACTACTAAGTCACCTTCAGACTTCACAATGAGGCAGCATAATAACTTCACAACAGCAGTAGCAAAACATTGGACTGGCACACTGAGCTTGAAATCTATACAGATATTGACAGAATGTATTAATACTTTTCTAAAAAGACCAATTCCTCTATAATAAGCACTGCCATAAAAACTAAAACAGATGACAGCTAAGAGGACTGAAACAGTCCCTTGGCTAACAGCCCAGCATTATCAAATCCAATAAATACAAAACACCAATTTGAAAAAACAGTACAGAATGGGCTCTCTGTCGTCATCATAACAGAGACAAACAAAACGTTACTCGTCATCTAACAGCCTGATAAGAAGGGCAAAAAACATTGTATTATGAGAACAGATTATCCAACTTAGAGGTGATATAAAAAAGACCTCGGAAAACTATCAGAAATTCTGGGCCCCCCCCCCCCACCGACACCCCCCCCCGAAATAGCGGAAATAAAATTAGCAACATCAGATGAACCTCAAACTCCACCAACAGAAAACAGCATAACAGACTACAATGATTTCTTCTTCCACTATTAGGACAAAACCTTGCCAATGAAATCAAGTCAGATACCCCACCAAATGACTACTCACCGGCAATACACGAACACACTGTTCCTAGCTCCGACTAACCCATAGAAGTCTCCCTTATTATCAACGTCAATAAAAACAAGGCGGGATTTAAAGACCTTACCACCCTTTATATATCAAAAAGTTGTCCAAGTTCTATAACCAATCATTGCAACACTCTTTAACAAATCCATTGATTCCTCCACCTTCCCTACAGTACTCAAAATTGCAAGGGTCACCCGATCACAAAGGAGGAGTGACCATAACAGAGTGATTAACTATAGCCAATATCAACTTACACCTCTCTCAAAAATCTTCGAAAAAAATTAATTAATAATGACTCTACTCCTACCTTATCTCCAAAAATACTCAACCCCTGCCAATTGGTTTCAGGCCTAATAAAATACTAATGTGTAATTATACACATGCTAGAACCATTATATACACTGCAATAGAGAAAAAGAATTCCACTGGGGATCTTCATTGACTTACGTAAAAGCTTTTGATACAGTTGACCATGATTGCTCACGTAAAATTGTCACACTAACGTTTAAGAGGGGACTCCTCAACTACCTAAGTCATACTCAGCAAAGAAGGCAAATATGTGTACGCAATGGGGCAAACTCTTCTTGCACAACCAATTACAGTTGCAGGGTTCCACAGGGGAAGTGTTCCTCTGGCCCTCTTCTCTTTCTCCTATACAAAATGTCCTTACCAATGCTTCGGCAATTACTCAACCCACACTATTGCAGATGACACTACATACGTCTTCTCCCACCCGAGGCCCAGTCACGTAGCCAATACTGTAAATACCAAATTACAAAAAATATCTACCTGGCTTGAGGTAACAAACTTACACTAAACATGACAAAACCTACATCAATTCAGTTTGGTAACAGAGGATACTGATGTCCCTATTAACATAATGATTAACACGGATCACCTATCACAAAGCTAACAGAAGGGAAAATTCTTTAGCGAAATCCACCTGATAATTGACTCAAATTTCATCCACATATACAACAAATTTCTAAAAAAATTTCCAAGATGTAGGCATACTATCGCAGATACGGTACTAGCTCCACCGTCAGCCCTCCTGGCCCTATATCACTAACTATTTTACCCCTATCTCACCTATGGAATTTGTGCATGGGGCTCAACAACAAATTAACATCTCAGACCACTAATTACCCAACCAAAGGCTGCAGTTAGAATGATAATCAAATTCTCACTACCGGCAAGCACACTCACCAATATTCATACACCTAAACCTACTCACCATACAAAACATTATTACATAATAGTGAACACTTAAACTCTGATATTAAACTCCCTCAAACATCCTACTTGCCAACTCAACAGAAACACATGACCATACACAAGGCACAGATCACTCTTTGATGTTCTCGATTGTCATTCACACTATGCAAAAAAACTCAATGCACATAAAGGCCCTAAAATTGGAATTTCATTACCTGTAAATATAAAAGAAACACTAACTGTTTATAAATTCAAGTCTCTTCTCAAAAAGATCACTTACTCACCCCAACCCCCCCCACCCACCTCAATATGAATAAACTCAACTTATAAATTGTATATCTTAAATGTTTCTCACAATTATATCACATAATTGTTAAACCTAAAACCCAAATCTACTTTAATATTTCTTTAAATTAACTATACTAACAGACTTCTTCCATACGACTGAATTGTACAATAATGCATGCAACCATATGACCTGTCTTTGTAATACTCAATTGTACTTTATGTACAATCTGTTTAACATTTAATGTTTTTTCACTGATTTCATCATTGCCTTAGTTAATCTTAAGTTAATTTTAGGCCCAGCCCGTAAAGCTATGCATAGTATATAGTGGCTTTGGCATGCTGCTCTTATCTGTATTTTTTTTTTTGTAACTCTCTGTATGTGTCTCAAATTGTAATAAATAAACACTAAATAAATAATAAATAATAAATACATGTAATATGAAAAAATTCAGACAGGGCCTAATTACGAAAGAACTCACCTAAACGATACACCTCATACTTACTTATCTAATAGTAGTCCAACAAATGTATTATATAGAGAGATTTAAATGAAATAAAAGGTTGATATGAAAAAAGACCTGGAAACTCTCTCTGAAATGTTGGGCTCAGAAAACTCATAGAAACACAGAAGATTCATTTACAAGCCCCGACGAACACTCACAGCTATAGAACGGCAAACAAAATTAATATCTCTATTTTTCTTACTATTAGCATCAAAATAGCAGCAAAATCCCAAAAACAATTACTTACCAACAAGACATACCACATTGGTACTTACCCAAATGCTTTTATATATAGCACTTACAAATCCTTTGAGTCTCACTGATAATATATCATTATAAAAAACAAGGCGGTGACCTAAATAAATTGCCAACAATATTGTATAAAAAAAGCAGCTCATGTGTTGGTACCCACATTATTGCAATATGGTTTAACCCTTTCAGGGTACACAGGCCTCTCAGAGACTTGTTCTCAGGGTCCCCCAAATTTTCAAAAAAAAAAATGATTTTTCTTATGAAAAGTTTAGAGAATCTTTTCCCAATTCATAAGACACCAAAAGTATGAAATTTGATGGAAAACTACGGAATTATGCTCTCGCGAACTTAGTGGTCTCAACGAAATTTACGCATAGGCGATTTTACCCACTTTGAGCCCTATTTTTGGCCAATCACAACCGGTTATAGTCAACAAAAATCATAAATATTTCGCTAGCACTCCATTTTTTCTCTATCGAATGAGTACAAAGTACACATTTACCGATTTCAGCTATCCAATACAGTGGTCAGAATTTAGGCAATTTTGCCAGTTTCACACAAATTTTAAAGATGCCAATTTCCAAAATAGGGTCAGAATAAAAAGGAAAGACTTTCCTGCATATATAGCATTTTCTCTTTCAAGAGTCACGTCCCATGCCTCTTACATTCTTTTGCTTTTCCATTTTGAATTTTTATTCTCACAAAATATAGAGATTTACTGTTATGCAGACTACTGCATTGTGTAGAATTGGTTTATAAAATAATATTCACATACTTGTGAAAGATTATTAGATCACCTGTTGATGTGTATTGGATGTCTTAGCATGTTTAATTTACTTTTGAACTTTGGTAAAATCTGAAACCATTTCTGCTACTTTGAGCACAATTTTCAAGGTACTTTCATTGTAAAACCAGTTAAAATCAATCTCAATTTTGTAATATGTCTTCCATTCTATCAAATGGAGACAGGAAAACTAGGAATACAACAATAAAAATACAATACGAAATACAGGTGCAAAGTGGCTGTTTTAACCACTAAAAACACGGTCAAAGTTTTTTTTTTTTCATTACGACACTGTGTGCTGCAGGATTTTTTTTTTTTTACTGCGCACACTGACCACATAGACCCATTCTTTATATGTAGGCCTACCCGCATCTGATCATCACTAGTTTTGAAGGTGCTAGGAATTTATGCCGTACTAGTACGTCAAAGGACCCTGAGAGTAAGCCATTACTAGAACCGGCCGAAAACCCTGAAGAGGTTAATAAATCTGTTGAATCTTCAACATTCCATTTCATACTCAAGGCTGCAAGGGTCACTCATATCAACAAAAAGGAGGCGATCCTACAGCACTAAATAATTTACAGACTAATATCTAACTTGCCTTTGCTCTCAAAGTCTTTGAGAAAATAATACATAAACAAATCTACTCCTACCTCCTATCCCATAAGTACGAACCCCTGCAAGATTGGGTTTAGGCAAAAAAAAAAAAAACACGAATGATGCAATTATTCAGATGCTCGAATATATATTGACAGCAATTGAAAAAATTGAATATCCCCTGGGCGCTCTTCATAGACTACGGAAGCATTTGTTCACAGTAGATCAAATCATCATGCCACCTAAAACTAGAGCATTATGGTTCAGAGGACACTCTCTCTCAGAGTAGGGGGATTGTCCTACGAAGAAGGTTTAAGGAAAATCAGGCCTGTCGACACTGGAAGGTCAGGAGGGCCAGGGGAGACATGATAATGACATATAAAATACTGTGAGGAATGACAAGGTAGGCAAAGATGGATGTTCCAAGAGATAGGACAAGAGAAAAGGGGTCACAATTGGAACTTGAAGACTCCTATGAGTCAAGGGACGTTAGGAAGTATTTCTTCAGTTATAGCATTGTCAGGAAGTGGAATTGCCTAGAAAAGTGATTGTAGTGCAGGCAGGAAACCATACATAGTTTTAAGGACGAGTTGACAAAGCTCGTGGGAGCAGGGAGACGAGAGGGGACATAGCCTGGTAGCAATCAAGTGAAGAGCAGGGCAGGAGCTAGGACTCGGCCTCTGCAACCACAAACAGGCGAGTACACACACACACACACACGTTTCTACAATAATATCAGACCCTGCTCCTTATAAACTATATAAAGCGGTTCATCTGTTTTCTGGGGGGTATCTGGTCAAGTCTCAGTTAATGCAAGGACGTGTAATGTTTCACCTCTCAGTGCACCTGCATATGAAGAATTGACACAACTATGCAACATGTGGAAATCTTTATTGAAGAAATGTTTCGAAACACAATGGCTTCATCAATCTCTATACAAAGCAGGAGGTATATGGAGAGGGATAGAGTTTGAGGTAATCAGTACATTCAGACTGGAGTCGGCTTGTGCTTCAGTCCTCAATCTTGTTAGAAAGTACAGCACAGGGCTGTAGCAGTGGCTTATATAACTGTAGTCAGGTGAGGCTGAGAGTGCAGGAGGCGCAGGGTCATGTGGTACCATCACTGTCTAAGTAAGCCTTGTCCAAAGGATGACAAGTTTTGAAAATAATTCTTTTGTATCAGGATCCCATGATGTGCAGTGGTCTGACAGATATGATGACTGGTTTTGAAAACTGACAAAGTTGAAGAATGATAAATTGGACACTGTGCAACACCTTGGGTATCTTTATTGAGGAACGTTTCGCCACACAGTGGCTTCATCAGTCCATACAAGGAGAATCGTGAAGAGCAGGAGGGAGACGAGGTAATCAGTCCCTCAACCTTAAGTCGAGTGGTAGTCCATCAATCTTGATTAGAATACGCATATGAGCGGAGAAGTGGTTATATACTGTAGGCGAGTGGTGACAGCAGTCGTAGGCGGTGAACATTTGTCCATGTGGAAGTTGGCGTGCCCGAGGGTTAGGCAAGCAAAGGAATTCCCAAGTGTTGCCACATGTTTATTTATCACATGTTGGTTCTCTGAACCATTCATTACATTCCTGTCAGACAGAGCCAATTTAGGGCTTTTCTTAATACTTGGGAATTCATCGCTTGCCTAACCCTTGGGCACGGCTCCCCTACTTCACAATGGACAAATGTGTGACAACGCCTACGGACTGCGGACACCTCTCACTGCCTACGGTTTATAGACACTTCCCGTAATATGCGGTATTCTATTCAAGATTGACGGACTGCCACATCGACTTAAGGTGAGGGACTGATTACCTCGTTTCTTCCATGCTCTTCACGATTCTCCTTTGTATGGACTGATGAAGCCACTGTGTGATGAAACGTTTCCTCAATAAAGATACCCAAGTGTTGCACATGTGTCTAAATTATCAACATGTCGGTTCTCTGAGGCATTCATCTCAAGTTTGAGAATTGAGAAACTTATGCAAATATGGAATCATGGATACAAAGAATTCTTCAAAAACTTGTCCAATCTTTGACGAAGATATTAACTTGAATAGTGGATGGGGTTTCCACTATGAACCCTGCCTCCTGCTCGTCTCACCTGACTACAGTATAATGCCACTTGCTACAGCCCTGCGCTGTTTACTTTTAAGATTGATGGACTGAACACATCGACTCCAGGACTGAGGGACTTGATTACTCAAAATCTCTCTCCTCCTCCCTATACCTTCGTGCTTTGTATAAAGACTGATGAAGCCATGGTGTGTGAAATGTTTTTTTTGATTAAAAGATTTCTATTGCGTCTCAGGTTGAAAATTTTTTGAAAAGAAAAAAAAAAAAAAAAAAAAAAAAAATTATTTTTTTTTCTGAAATGATAGAGCATTTATTTTTGTGAATGTTATAGGCCAAAAAAAAAAAAAAGATTTGCAATCAATACTTGCGACGATATGGAGGGGTGATGTTGACAGAAAATGGTTTATTATTTTTTTTAACTTTTTTCTTTTATTTTAACATTTTTTTCTTCAATTACCTTTTATGGCTGTGAGACCAATATAAGGCCATATTATGGACCATACACTCATTGTATACTACACAATACACTGTACGCAAACAATTGACAGGTGAAATTTTTCCCTAATTTAGTCACATACTATCATATAGAAATATATACATGTACATAGTATTTACAGGTCTCCAGCATTGTTTTTGGTGGGGAAAGGAGCATGAGTTTGTTTGTAAACAACATGGCTGGCTGGCCAGCTACCCTGGCTAGCTGGGCTCTGTCTCTGTTCTCACAGGTACACAATAAATACAATAATACATAGTGTAAATTACCTAGGATACACGGGAGAATATAATAATTAGTATTAATAATGATGACATAATTATCGAAGCATGGTGTAAGAGGCGGTGTGTCACTGTCTTATCTATCACTCCACTAATGACAGTGGTGACACTTGATGAGCGTCGTCTTATCTAAAAAATTGTATTATAAAAACAGATTACATAACATCAAAGGTGATATGAACTCTATCTGAAATTCTTGGAACTAAAAAGATATCCAAAAACAAAACAATCAAATTAACCAAATCAGATGAACTCCTACTCCACCAACTAAAAACAGCAAACAGACTCAATGCTTTCTTTCCACCATAGGAAAGAACCTAGCAAGCAAAATCCCAAACTCAAACACCCGTCCATCAGATTACCTCACGAGCACCTTCCCGAATACACTATTCCTAGCTCCAACCAACCCAACAGAAGTCTCGCTCATCATCAATACCCTTAAAAACAAGGCAGGAGACAAACAACGTGCCAACTTTTATGTACAAAAAAGCTTCTCAAGTACAGGAAGGCCCCGCTTTACGGCGTTTCACTTTACGGCGTTCCGCTAATGCGGACATTTCAAATTATGACCAAAACTCGCTATACGGCTCCCCCCACCTGACTTTCTAATACGGTCACTGTGCCCCACCCTGTTTGTTTACATTCTCCATGAGCTCAGTAAGCACTAAGTCTCTCCATTTTGTCTGGAAACTCCAAAATTTCAAATGTTTTTAAAAGTTATTTCATATTTTATATATACTCTGATAATTATACTTATGTATACCTGTACCTAAATAAACTTACATACTGTGCTGGCATGCAGGTACACATTAAAATTGGTAAGTGTCTTATGTCTCCAGACGTCATATTAGTAATGATAATAATCATCGAGTCATTTAAATGTCGTATATTACGTTAATATACACATTTTCATTAATCCATCCATGATATTTTTTTCAAAATTATATAATAAACACGATGCATAACATATAAGATAAATACACCCCACAGTAAAATGAATAAACATAAATGTGAGATGTGGTAGCAGACGACTTGCACAAGTGACGCCATATTAGAAATGATAATAATAATAATAACAATACTCACCGAGTCTCATTAAATGTCGTATATTATGGTAATATACACATTTTCATTATCCATCCATGATATTTTTTTTCAAAATTATATAATAAACACGATGCATAACATATAAATAAGATAAATACACCCCACAGTAGAATAAATAAACATAAATGTGAGATGTGGTAGCAGACGACTTGCACAAGTGACGCCATATTAGAAATGATAATAATAATAACAATACTCACCGAGTCTCATTAAATATCGTATATTACGTTAATATACACATTTTCATTAATCCATCCATGATATTTTTTTTCAAAATTATATAATAAACACGATACATAACATAAAAAGATGATAAATACACCCCACAATAGAATAAATAAACATAAATATAAGATGTGCGAGCCACATAACTTGTACAAGTGACGTCAAGAATAACATTTTCTCTAATCTAACATAAGAGAAAATGTGTTACTGGGGGTAACTGTAGAAAATTATTCCTTTCGTATGTATGTAAGTTTATTCAGGTATACACAAATACAGTTACATAGATTATCATACATAACAACATACGTGTAGAGAACCTAGGATAACCCAAAAAAGTCAGTGTGACTTTTTTCCTTTCCCTTCACTCAGAGTTCATTTTTCTCAAAAATGATGTTACGAGAAGGGGAGTTTTTTCTTCTTTTTAAATTTTACCGTATCAATGTAGAGAACCTGTAACAAGTAACTTGTACACAAACCAACGTGTACCTTCGTTTGTTTACAAAACTTACGTTCCTGGTTTGTTTACAAAACTCGGGCTGCCCCCTTCATGTATCATTTTTCTCTCTTCATTTATTCGTTTTATCTATTTATTACTCCTGACCCACTTAAACTAAAATATTTTAAGGTAAGTAATGATTTATTTATTTTTTTTTTTTTTTATCACACCGGCCCATTCCCACAAAGGCAGGGTTTTCCCGAAAAAAAAAAACTTTCCCATCATTCACTCCATCACTGTCTTGCCGAAGGGGGTTTACAACAGTTTTTTTAAAAAATGCAACATTAACACCCCCCTTTAGAGTGCAGGGACTGTACTTCCCATTCCAGGGCTAAGTCCGGCCCCCCCGGTTTCCCCGAACCCCTTCTAAATGTTACTTTGCTACACTCCAACGCACGTAAGTTTAAAAAAACCCTTTGTCCCATTCACCCTATAAAACGTCCGCAGCCTGCTGGAAGTCAAGCCCCCCGCACCAAAACCTTTTACCCCCCCCCTCCAACCCCTTCCCAGGCCCAACCCCCACCCCCCCTTCCTCCACTAAGACTGATACATCTTGAATCATTTTGTTTTTCTCCATTTTTCTACATGTCCCAACCCCCTCAACAAACCCCTTTTCCCCAGCCCCTGGACAACAGTTTTGGTAATCCCGCACCTCCTCCTAACTTCCAAACTACGAATTCTCTGCATTATATTCACACCACACATTGCCCTCAGACATGACATCTCCACTGCCTCCAGCCTTCTCTCGCTGCAACATTCATCACCCACGCTTCACACCCATATAAGAGCGTTGGTAAAACTATACTCTCATACTTTCCCCTCTTTGCCTCCAAGGACAAAGTTCTTTGTCTCCACAGACTCCTAAGTGCACCACTCACTCTTTTTCCCTCATCAATTCTATGATTCACCTCATCTTTCATAGACCCATCCGCTGACACGTCCACTCCCAAATATCTGAATACGTTCACCTCCTCCATTACTCTCTCCCTCCAATCTGATATTCAATCTTTCATCACCTAATCTTTTTGTTATCCTCATAACCTTACTCTTTCCTGTATTCACCTTTAATTTTCTTCTTTTGCACACCCTACCAAATTCATCCACCAATCTCTGCAACTTCTCTTCAGAATCTCCCAAGAGCACAGTGTCATCAGCAAAGAGCAGCTGTGACAACTCCCACTTTGTGTGTGATTCTTTATCTTTTAACTCCACGCCTCTTGCCAAGACCCTCGCATTTACTTCTCTTACAACCCCATCTATAAATATATTAAACAACCACGGTGACATCACACATCCTTGTCTAAGGCCTACTTTTACTGGGAAAAAATTTCCCTCTTTCCTACATACTCTAACTTGAGCCTCACTATCCTCGTAAAAAACTCTTCACTGCTTTCAGTAACCTACCTCCTACACCATACACTTGCAACATCTGCCACATTGCCCCCTATCCACCCTGTCATACGCCTTTTCCAAATCCATAAATGCCACAAAGACCTCTTTAGCCTTATCTAAATACTGTTCACTTATATGTTTCACTGTAAACACCTGGTCCACACACCCCCTATCTTTCCTAAAGCCTCCTTGTTTCATTGCTATCCTATTCTCCGTCTTACTCTTATTC
This sequence comes from Cherax quadricarinatus, assembly GCF_026875155.1. Lineage (NCBI taxonomy): Eukaryota > Metazoa > Arthropoda > Malacostraca > Decapoda > Parastacidae > Cherax > Cherax quadricarinatus. The sequence goes on along the minus strand of NC_069406.1, from coordinate 6,449,439 downwards.
TTTCAATTATAACTCTACCATACACCTTACCAGGTACACTCAACAGACTTATCCCCTATAATTTTTGCACTCTCTTTTATCCCCTTTGCCTTTATACAAAGGAACCATGCATGCTCTCTGCCAATCCCTAGGTACCTTACCCTCTTCCATACATTTATTAAATAATTGCACCAACCACTCCAAAACTATATCCCCACCTGCTTTTAACATTTCTATCTTTACCCCATCAATCCCGGCTGCCTTACCCCCTTTCATTTTACCTACCCCTCACGAACTTCCCCCACACTCACAACTGGCTCTTCCTCACTCCTACAAGATGTTATTCCTCCTTGCCCTATACACGAAATCACAGCTTCCTATCTTCATCAACATTTAACAATTCCTCAAAATATTCCTTCCATCTTCCCAATCCCTCAAACCCTCTCCCATTTATAACACTTCCTCTCCTATTTTTAACTGACAAATCCATTTGTTCCTAGGCTTTCTTAATTTGTTAATCTCACTCCAAAAACTTTTTCTTATTTTCAACAAAATTTTTTGATAACATCTCACCCACTCTCTCATTTGCCTTTTTTTTACTTTGCTTCACCACTCTTTTAACTTCTCTCTTTTTCTCCATATACTCTTCCCTCCTTGCATCACTTCTACTTTGTAAAACTTCTCATATGCTAACTTTTTCTCCCTTACTACTCTCTTTACATCATCATTCCACCAATCGCTCCTCTTCCCTCCTGCACCCACTTTCCTGTAACCACAAACTTCCTCTGACACTCTAACACTACTTTTTTAAACCTACCCTGGGATGCTTAAATATCATAGAATAGTATGTGTGGGTGGGGTGGCCTGGTAAGGCAGCCTGGCTATTACCATACATACACACGATTTCTTACAATAAATACTACTTGTCTCACCCTAGATTAAGACTATAAATATTTTAAGGTAAGTAATGAGTGCATATGTGGTGTATTGTACTTTTTTATTGTTTTTTGATGCCTGGTTATATTGCTAATTAATATATGTTAGTGTAAACTTGTTATCTAGTGTTTGTATGCATTTATAAGTGGAAAAAAAGGGTGTTCCCCCTTTACGGCGGTTTCCACTTTACGGGGGGGTAGCCTGGAACCTAACCTGCCGTATAAGTTTGGGGGCCCCCCTGTATTGTCAACAAATTACTGCAACACTCTTTAACAAATCCACTGAATCCTCCACCTTCCCAACAATTCTCAAAATATTGAGGGTCACTCTGATCCACAAAGGAGGTGACCAAGCTGACTTGAGTAACTATAGACCAATATCTAACTTACCACTGCTTTCTAAAATCTTTGAAAAATTAATTAATAGAAGGATCTATTCCTATCTCATCTCACACAACATGCTAAACCCCTGTCAGTTTGGATTCAGGAATAATAAAAGCACAAATGATGCTATCATACACATGCTAGAACTAATATATACCGCTCTCGAAAAGAAAGAAGTCCTGCTGGGAATTTTCATTGATTTACATAAAGCTTTTGATACAGTCGACCATGAACTGCTGTACACTACATTAACACACTATGGAATAAGAGGCCACTCCCTCAACTACCTAAAGTCATACCTTAGTAACAGAAGCCAATATGAGTACAAAAATGGTGCAAACTCTTCCACTCAACCAATCACAGTAGGAGTCCCACAGGGAAGTGTCCTTGGATCACTCCTCTTTCTCATCTACATCAATGACCTACCAAGTGCATCACAGCTACTCAAACCCATATTATTTGCAGATGATACAACATACGTCTTCTCTCACCCAAGCCCTGGCATACTCGCCAACACTGTCAATGCCAAATTGCAGAAAATATCTGCCTGGATGATAACTAATAAACTTACCCTGAATATTGACAAAACCTATTTCATTCAGTTTGTTTCCAAAGCTGCAAATGCTCCACTTAACATAACGCTAAACGGATCACCTGTCACAAGACTCGCAGAGGGAAAATAATTAGGAATCCACCTTGACAGTAGTCTCAAGTTCCAGACACATGTACAACAAATCACCAAGAAAATCTCTAAGACTGTAGGCATACTATCAAAGATATGGTACTATGTTCCACAATCAGCTCTCCTTGCACTGTGTCATTCACTCATCTACCTTTTTCTCCAAAATTTGGTTTTTCACTGGAGATCAAAAACATTAAATCACCTAAGACCACTAAAACCCCG
>NC_069406.1:6402144-6446737 GCF_026875155.1 Cherax quadricarinatus | reverse complement strand
GGGGGTTTGTGATAAAAGATTTGCCTTCCATGCCCCATGTGGTTTTCATTTAAAATCTGTTCCTTTCCAGGTGTTCGCCCACTCTCCTCTGATAATCTTCTCCATGACTTTGCACACAATACTGTCAGAGACACAGGTCTGTAGTTTAGTGCCTCGTTTCTGTTTCCTTTTCTTAATTATGGGGACTACATTAGCTGTCTTCCTTTTTCTCAGGTAGTTGCCCAGTTTCAAGGGGATGTGTTGAAGTTTGTGGTTAGAGCCACACACAGCATCTCTGCTCCTTCTTTAAGGACCCATGGGGAGATGTTGTCCGGTCCCATCGCCTTTGAGGTGTCAAGGTCACTTAAGAGCTTCTTCACCTCCTCCTCAGTTGTTCGTATGTCATCCAACACTTGTTGGTATATTCCCTCTTGATGTTCCCTTCTGTGCTGTCTTCCCACAGCCCTTCCTGTCTCTACTGTAAAATTTCCTTAATCTCCTTTTTCAGCTCCTCACATACCTCCTGATCATTTTTTTGTGATTTCTCCACCTTCTGTCCTTAATCTGATCACCTGGTCTTTGACTGTTGTCTTCCTCCTGATGTGGCTATACAACAGTTTCGGGTCAGTCTTGATTCTCGATGCTATGTCATTTTCATACTGTCGCTGGGCCTCCCTCCTTACCTGTGCGTACTCGTTCCTGGCTCTGCGACTGATCTCCCTATTTTCGTGTTTCTCGGGCCTTCTGTACTTTTTCATTCTCTATTGCACTTTTTTTTTGCCCCCTTACACCGTCGGGTTAAAACCGGGGGCTTGTTCTGGTCTTCCCGTTGTTACTGTTGCCCTTGGGAATGAACCTTTCCACTGCCTCCTTGCATTTTGTTGCTACATATTCCATCATTTCTTTTTATGGCTTTCCTCCCAGTTCTCTGTCCCTGGACCTCCTGCAGGAAGTTCTTCAACCCAAATGTAGTCCCCTCTTTTATAGTCAGGCTTTTCCCATTCTACTCCTGTTATTCTCTCCACTTGCAGCTTACTATGTATTCAAAGCACAGAACCACGTGGTCGCTAGCTCCTAGGGGACTCTCATACTTGATGTCCTCAATGTCTGAGCTCCCCGGGTGAACACAAGATCCAATCTTGCTGGTTCATCCTCCCCTCTCACTCTGGTAGTGTCCTTAACATGTTGGTGCATGAGGTTTTCCAGCACCACGTCCAACATCCTGGCTCTCCATGTTTCGGGACCCCCATGTGGCTCCAGGTTTTCCCAGTCAATCTCCCTGTGGTTGAAATCCCCCATAACCAGCAACTTTGCTCTACTGGAGTGAGCTCTTCTTGCCACCTCAGCAAGTGTGTCCACCATTGCTCTGTTGCTCTCTTCATATTCCTCTCTTGGCCTCCTGCAGTTCTGTGGTGGATTATACATCACTGCAATGACCACTTTGTGTTCCCCAGACTGAAGTGTACCTGCTATGTAGTCTTTTCTCCTGTCTCATCTATTCCTTCCATTTTCTCGAATTTCCATCTGTTTTTTACGAGCAGAGAAAACCCACCTCCCCCCCTACCCCTTTATCTTTCCTCATGATCTGGAAATCTGGTGGGAAGATTGCATCTGTTATTGTCTCCATGAGTTTTGTTTCTGTAACTGCTATGATGTCTGGGGACTTCTCATTGATTCTTTCTTGCCATTCCTCATGTTTATTCGTTATCCATCTGCATTTGTGTACCAAACCTTCAACTTCTGTTCTAATACTGTAACTGTGGTGCGGGGGTGGAAACAGAGGGATCGGGTGTGATGGTTGGTTTGGAATGTTCAGTTGCCTTGGGGGTGTCGTGGCTGGAGTCCTTCTGCAGGTGTTTCTGGGGGATGCGCTTGTCCTTCCATTTGATCCTGGGTTATTCTGCTCTCCTTTTTCATTTCCTCCCATTTCTCCTTTCGTTTTTGAACTCTCTCTTTCATTGTCTTCCTTTCGTCCTGTGTGTGTGTGTGTGTGTGTGTGTGTGGGTATGTGTGTTTGTGTGTGCATAAATTAACACTGGTAGTACAGCTAAAAATTACCTTTGCGCCATATGGAGTGTTGAAACAGAGGCTAGCCTTTGGTAATTATGTTGAAGGAAAGCAAGACTGGAGATAATTTGGTAGAAGCCGAACGTGACGGTCGACCAGAAAGTGTGACGCTCGTAGGGACTTGTGCTGAAGCTGTCGTCACAAACACATCATTCATTATTAACATAATTAATGAAGCTGCCATCACAAACACATTATTAATAATATGACTGTATATTAATTCACTTTTTTTCACTAAATACATGATGCCTAGGACTATTTTGATTATTTTCTCTTAGTGGCGACTCCAGAAGTTAGGTAAATGAATTATAAATTATTTAATATTAGGAAGGAAATAATGCATACATTTATTTAATAACAATGCATATTCTTTATATGAATAATAATTAGGTTTATATACATTGTTGTTATTCAGTCATCAACTAGCTGAGATGACTTGGATTAATTGATATTTGATGTAGATAAATACATTAATAGAAAGTTTAAGATATGAGGAACCAAGGCGTTATTATTAACAAAAAAATGTCCCCAGAAGATCAGACAAAGAGAATACTAAGGTCCTACAAAGATCTTACACATGCTACAGTAGTGTGAAAATTAACTGGAACATGAATAATTCTGTGATTATCTTAATGCCAGAGTGGTTCTTTCTTTTCAGATGGGGTTTCCTACCACTTTTGGGGAAACCCCATCCACCCGCAACTCTCGTCAGTGCTACGGCAGCTGTTGTTCTGTAAAGCTATCAGTGGCATACCTAAGGTATGGCATGTACCGTGGGCACTACTTGAAGGGGGGAGCCACTGAGCAGCTTCTATTAAGGTCAGACAAGCCATCCTCGGATAGTAAAAAAAAAAAAATCTTCAGATGTACGATCTGTGTTTGATTATCATTGGTGAGAAGCACTAGGATGGCTATATTATTAAACCAGTTAAATAAATTATTAGGGGGAAAATACAGTGCTGGGAGCTACATGACCACGTACCTCTCTGTACAATTACTCAGTTCATTCTCCTGCGCAAACTAGGGAGGTGGTCTAGAATTTTGCAACAATCACTCGCTTAACTTGGTGGGTGTACATGCAGCTAAGCAGAATACAATGAAGGTCACGTTTTCTTGGAACCATGGAAGCTCTACATGTTCTCTCGTTCAGCGCAGGAAAAAAAATAAAAAACGCGGTGTGGTTGTTAACTCGGAGTCCGAAACCAGATGGAGTGCAAGGACAACATTGAAGCCCATCAACAAGTGCTTCCATCAAATACTTTCAAGTTCTCAAGGACATGATAGACAATGGAAATGAGACCAGTGAAACAAGAAGTGACGCAAGGCAGCTGTATAACCACAGGCTGAGTTATGATTTTCTGATTTTTGTATATCCTGTTGGGGTTTAAATTTCACGTCGAGCTTCATTTATATTTTGTGTCACCAGTGCTGCCATCTTGCTGGCCTTAGGCCTAATTTCAGCCCATGAGATGCTGCATCTGTTCAGCGGTCAGTACACTGCAGTCAGTGGTCATGTGAGGTCATCCTGTCCTAAGCTGTCTGGGAATTAGTGTGGGGTGTTACCGAGCACCATGGTATGCTGTAGTGCTTTAGAATCTCAGGTTAAAGTGTTGAAGGAGGAGGTTCTACTTTTTCAGGAAGAAAACAAGAGGCTGAAGCTTCACCTAGATTGGTTTGGGAGTGAGTGTGAGGTGGTGGGGGCTGGTAAGAAGGAAATGGTTACCAGCAGTGAGTTAGAGAGTGGCAGTCGTTTTAAGTGGCAAGTGGTTCACAATTCAGGAAGAAGGAAGATAAGGAAGGTTAATAGAGATGTGAAGGTAGGAAATAGATTCTCTGTTCTCTAAGACGAGTGTACTTCAGTGGTTAGTGAGGTTAAAGGTACCACTGACTCCCCTGCTAATCAAGGTAAGAATATTCTGATTGTGGGGGACTCTAAGGTAAGATATATGGACCGTGTTTTTTGTAACAGAGATAGGAAGATCAGACAGAGAGTGTGCCTCCCAGGAGCTGGTGTTAGTGACATAGTCAGCAGGTTGGATATGTCAGGTAATGGGAACAAGCCCATTATCTGTCTTAGTGCTGGTGGAAATGACATCGAGAAGGGCAGGAGACAGGAGCTGCTGGATAAGTACAGGTCAGCCATAGATGTAGTCAGGTCTAAGGGAGGGATCCCAATCGTATGTAGCATCTTGCATAGAAAGGGAGTGGGCAATGAATGGATGTCTAGGGCAATTGGTATAAATTGCTTGCTAGACAGGTACTGCAAGAAACTTGGAATCTCATTCATTGATAATGGGGACAAATTCTATGGCAAATGTGAAATGTATGCAAGGGATAAGGTTCATTTATCTGGGGCTGGAGTGTGTCTTCGATGGATGTCACTGTCATGGCAATCTGGGTGTCATATGCAAAGAAAGACACGGAGCTAAGGCTTATATCTCTGCCTATGTCAGATATGAGGATGAAGAATAGAATGGGAGCGAGCACTGTGCCTTGTGGAACAGAACTTTTTACTGTAGCTGCCTCAGACTTTACTCTGTTTACTATTAGTCTTTGTGTTCTATTTGTCAGGAAGTTATAGATCCATCTACCAATTTTTCCTGTTATTCCTTTATCTCCCATTTTGTGTGCTATTACACCATGCGAACACTTGTCGAAAGCTTTTGCAAAGTCTGTTTATACTACATCTGTATTTTGTTTATTCCCTACAGCATCCAGGACCTTGTCACAATGATCCAGTAGCTGGGACAGGCAGGAGCAACCTGCTCTAAACCCATGTTGCCCTGGGTTATGTAACTGATTGGTATCTAAGTGGTTGGCAATCTTGCTTCTTGGAATTCTTTCAAAGATTTTCATGATAAGGGTTGTTAGTCCTATCGGTCTGTAGTTCTTTGCAATTGCTTCACTCCCACCTTTGTAGAGTGGGGCTATGTTTGTTGTTTTTAGTGAGTGTGCGATAACCCCTGTGTCCATGCTCCTTCTCCATGGAATGCTGAAGGCATGCGACAGGGGCTTTTTGCAGTTCTTGATGAACACGGAGTTCCATGAGTCTGGGCCTGGTGAAGAGTGCATGGGCATGTTACTTATTGCCTTTTCAAAGTTTTGTGTTAAGGATATTATCCGAAATTTTTAGATGACCAAATTTTGGGTCTCGTTCATAAAGAATTCATTTGGATTTTTGACCCTTAGTCTGGGCAGCAGCTCGCTGAACACTGAGTCGTATTGGGACTTTAGTGTCTCACTCATTTCTTGGCTATCATATGTGTATGTCCCATCCCTCTTAAGCAGGGGCCCAATACTGGATGTTGTTTTTCCCTTAGATTTGGCATAAGAGAAGAAGTATTTTTTTTAATTTCCTTTATGGCTTTTAGTTCTTCCTGTGATACTTGTCTTCTGTAAGATTCCTTCAGCTTAAGTTCAGTATTTGCAATTTCATTAACCAGTGCCTGCCTTCTTGTTTCAGATATATTGGCCCCTCTCAGCAGCTCTGTGACTCTTCACCTTCATCTGTATAGGGAGCATCTCTCTCTTTCTAGTTTATATCTTCTCTTTCTTTTTCTTAATGGAATGTTCCTTGAAGTTCAAAAAAGAGAGTTTTTTTTTTCTAGGCAAAGGTTAGGATTGTGTTTTTAGATATCTTCCAGTTTTTTTCATTTAGGACATGGGTTACTTTTTCCCCTTGTTTGTTTTGTTTTGAAATTGAATTTTGTGAAGACCCACCCAGGGCGATCATATTTTTCTGGGCGGAGCCCTGTCGTACATGTCGTTCTCTTTATTTGTGACTGAGTGTATTGTCTTTGAAAAGGTTTTTTTATTACAGATCGCGTTGTTTTGAAAATAGGCCAGCATATTTCCTAGTCTTTTTGGCTTAATTTTAATCGTTAAGGTGAATTTGGACAGAGAATTTAAAAGCTTTGGTGTGTGAATTTTTATCTGAGCTGCCTCCTGGGTATTCTGCTAAAATATCCTAGTAGCAAATGTTTGGCAGGAGTTGTGAGATTTTCCAACAAAGGTCAGTTTTCAAAAGTGCCCTGGAAATGCTGGAAGTTGCATCTGGGGGTTGTATAACCCAAAATGACAAAGTTTTGGTTTTCAGTCTTTCCCATCTTTAATTCAAATACCCATTTTGAAAGTTTTTAGTAGTTCTGAGAAAATGGCGATTCGTTGCCTGTTTTGGTGTCGCATCTGAATAGTTAAACCTGGTATCCCATATTTCGTTGCCCAAAATGATCCTTTGTGTGGGGGCTCTCTGAATGCTACAAACGTTGCTTTGGACTCCCTTAGGAGTCCCTTGATGTAAGGGATTTTGTTTTTTGTTGCTTTAGACCCCTGTATGTTTGCAAAGACAAAATGTCTTACATTGGTAATTGGGGAGGTTTTATTTGCTGGCTCTAATATGTTTTTTCAAAATGGAGGCCAAAACTGTCCCTGCTCCAGAAATATTTTTACTTTGGGATAAAATGTGTCATTTTTGCTGTCGTAGTGAGTGATTTTCGGTTGGCAATTCGGTATAGTCACTTACGATTTTCCAGGTGTATATTAATCATGTATCTCCCCCGCTGCATTCAGGGAGTACAGGTTCAGTAACTGCAAGCGCTCCCAGTAAGTTGAGGTGTTTTTATCTCGTTATGCACGCCGGTGAAGGTTCTCAGCTCACATTTTCTAGGTCAGCAATTTTCCCACCTGCCTTGAAAGGTGCTGTTAGTGTGCAGCAATATTACAGCCTAGATAGAACAAGCGACCTGAAGGAGTGTCATCATGGGCTTGGCATTCTAGTTTTGAGTTCTCATTATCATCCTGTCATTTTCTACAGATGCGATTTTGATAACAATGTTATGGTCCTTGAAGGTGAGTCTCCGATATGATCTCGAACATGGTTTTTCGCTCTATTTTGTGGCTGGGAAATTTGTTTGTACTCTGATGAAAGTTTTAATTTCCTATGTTTACCATATCGGAGTAATTGAAATTTTTCATCGTTGAACTGCATATTGTTTTCTGCAGCCAATTGCAAGATTTGGGTGATGTCCGCTGGAGCCTTGCAGTGTCTGCAATGGAAGACACTGTCATGCAGATTCGGGTGTCATTGCCAAAGGAAGACATCGGTGTTGTGGCTTTCATCCTTGTCTAAGTCAGAAATGGGATGAGGAACAAAGATGGGAGCGAGGTACTGTCCTTGCGGAATAGAGCTTTTCACCGCTTGATAACCGCCTCGGACTTTACTCTGTTGACTACTGGTGATTGAATGTTTGGAACAACCGACAAGTTGAAGATGAGACACTTATGCAACATATGGAATCTTTATTCAGGAAACGTTCTCCACACAGTGGCTTCATCAGTCCAATACAAAGCAGAAGGTGTAAGGAGAGGAGGTGTATGAGGGGTAATCGTCCCTCAGCCTGAAGTCGATGTGATTCAGTCACATTCAGTCTTGTAGAATATACGGCATAGGCCGTAGACATGGCTTATGGACTGTTGTCAGGTGAGGCGAAGCAGGATGAGGCGGGGTCATAGTGGTACCATCCACTAGTCGAAGTAGGTCTTCGTCCAAACCATTCATCACAGCTGTCAGGGGACACTGCACATCATGGGATCTGGTAACAAAATATTATTCACACTTGTCCAACTTTGGACGAAAGACCTACTTCGACTAGTGGATGGTCCACCTATGACCCCCCTCATCCTGCTTCGCCTCACCTGGTCAGTATATAAGCCAGTCTACGGGCCCTATGCCTGTATATTCTACCTAGATTGATGGACTGAACACTTCGACTCGGCTGAGGGACTGATTACTCATTACTCTTCCTCTCCTTACACCTTCTGCTTTGTAATTGGACTGATGAAGCACTGTGTGGCGAACCGTTTCCTGAATAAAGATTCCCATATGTTGCATAAGTGTCTCAATTTCTGTTTGACTACTACTCTTTGGTTGTTTGTGAGGAAATTTTGCTCCATCTACCAACTTTTCTGTTATTCCTTTAGCACGCGTTTTTGTGCGTATTTACGCATTGTCAAACTTGTCGATTATTATTATATTATAATCAAAAAGAAGCGATAAGCCACAAGGGCTATACAGCGCTGCAGGGTAGGGAAGAAGGAAGCAAGGGAATTGGATGGCAGAAGGGAGGGGGGGATGATCAGGCAGGTTACAGAAAACAGCGGGCAGGGGATAGTAGGGGGTAGAGGGTAGCAAGAGATACAAGTAGAAAAGGGCTGAAAGTATCTGCATTTGTGAGTAATCAGTCGTTTTCAAAAAGCAATGAGGAGAGTCCGGATGAAAGGTGGTGGGTCAATCAGCGAGAAGGGAAGGTTAAAGAGAGAGCAGCGGGGCGAAGACGACGACAGAGGTAAATTCTGGTGCTCGTTGATAAAGTGGGCAGTTCCAACAGAATGTGGCTGACTGGTAATGGAGCTTGGCAATTCGAACAGAGAGGAGCAAGACGCTCTCATGAGATATCCTGAGTGAGACGAGTATGGCCCCCAATGCGGAAGACGGGAGAGAGTAGTCTCCCAACCTCGACACTGGGTGATAGAAGACGGCCCTGTAACCTATACTAGGTTTAATAGACTGAAGTTTGTTGCGGCATAGTAGACCAACGTTGTTGCCAATCGGGTGTGAAAGTTGGGAAGATATTACATGCAAAATAAGTCCGTACATGGAATACCTCTTTAAGAAAACTGGTAGGTCATGTACTGATGATCCGCGCTGCAGTGTCTGCCTGTCATTGCCCTGTACGTCAACAAGACCAGGCGACCCAACAAAAAAACAATATTCTTTGATGCTTAGTAAAGATGCGGCTTAGCCAAAGTTGGATAGGAGGATAAGGGTGAGGTTGTATCAAATTTTTTGTATAGCCTGTAAAGCACTAAGGAGTCTGAGACAACCACAAATGATGACAAGGCATAGATCGCAATACGGATGAGTGCTGTAAGGATGGCATATAATTCAGCAGTAAAAAATACATAGCTGAAGATAGTAAATCCCTTTGACGCTGTCGGAAACACTGCTGCGAATACCTACGCCGTCCAGAAGACTAGAGCATCTGTGTACACAGCAATGGCATGAGGAATGAAGTGAAAGTGGTCAAGAAAAGAGAGCGGGAAGCGACCGTTAGACAGTTGGGCTTTCGAGCAAAGGGGGGAGAATGAACAGACTCGAACAGCTGGAATTCCCAGGGGAGGTAAGGGAAATGTGAGATGCCTACATGTACATGGAAAGAAAGGTGGGTGTTGAAGAGAAGACAAGAGCAATGAAGGCGAAGAGAGAAGGGACGTAGTAAGCAGGGCGGCGAAACAAATATGAATGTTACTAATCTCCAGTGGACCATTCTATAAATGGAAGGATTGCGGAGACATGGAGAGCGTACATAGTAGCGCAGGCAATGGGCCATCACGGCGATCGGGATAAGGATGGAACGTTCGCTTCTGCATAGAGGCTTTCGACAGGGAAGAGCGAGAAAAAAGCACCAAGGCATAAACGTAATCCTTGGTTGATGAATGGGGTTAAAGGCTAGGAGAGTAGCAGAGATGCCGCTGAATAGATCTGGTCACCATAATCAAGTTTCGATAAATAAGGGTGGGGAAATGTAGGTGAGGAGGTTGACGATCAGCTCCCCGAAAGATGAGCAGGGTTTTAAGAAGGTTCAAGCGGCTGTGAACAAGTTGCCTTCAGAGAGGTAATGTGAGGTTTCCAGGATAACCTACAGATCAAGAGGAGGCCCAGAAACTTGACTGTATCACGTTCAGGGATACTGTGAGCCATAAGGTACAAAGGATGATCAGAGATGACAGAGCGTTCTAGTGAAAGTGTTTTGGTGGGGTTTTAGTGCCTGGAAAATTTAAATCCATGTCTGTGGTGGCCCATTGGGAAAACACGGTTCGACTGATGCTGGAGAGATACTGAATAAGGAGGTGACAGTCAGCGCCTGCGCACATGGCAATAGCGAAGTCTCAAATGATGATGACCATATATTTGTGGAAGGACAGAGGCCAAACATTAATAGCAAGGAGGAAAATAGGTGTTGTGTCAGAACACATCCCTGGGGGACACATTCAGGCTTGACAAAGTCCGGGGAGAGCACATTATTAACCCGAACACGGAAGAAATGCTGTCAGTTTTAAAAAGTTCTTAAGGAAGGATGGTAGATGCCTCGAAGGCCTAAGGAGTGACTTGGGCTAAAATATTATACCCTCCAAGTTGTGTCATATGCCTTCTCAAGGTCAAAAATATGGGCAATAACTTGAGTGTTATTCGCAAAGGCAATTACGAACATACGTATCCAGGCAGTAAGGGGTTATGGTGGAACGTCCCTTCGAAAGCCATATTGCGAGTGGAGAGACTGTTGTGTGTCTCTAAATACCACACAAACGTTCTATTTACTAGACGTTCCATAACTTTGCAAACTGCACTGGTAAGAGCAATGGGACGATAGTGGAGGTTTCATGTCCCGTAGTAGCTGGTTGCGGAAAGGAGGAACAATGGCGGATTTCACAGCTGTGGAAGAACTCCTTGTGACCAAATAGAATTGTAAGGCGTATAGGTAATAATAGGACTGCTAGGGCTGACTGTTGTAATGTTGTAAGCATACGAATATGAATGTCGATCTAGCGTGCCAACAAGCCCACTGCCGATGATCGACAAGCTGAGAGTGTTGCCTCCAGTTCTTGAAGTGTAAAAGGCACATTATATGTTCTTCTCTGAGAGAAGAAAAGTCCAAGGGTTGCTAACTCTATGGCAGACTTTGAGGAAAGAAATGAGGGTCATAGATGGAGTCCCTGAGAAATCGGACCAGATGAATTGCCCTTTTCATTGGCAACATCTAGTGGGTTTGCTATATCAACACCGGCAACTACGCGGAACTGGCCGGGTCAGGAGAATTATTACACTCAGTTTTCGTACTTTTTTCCAGACTGCACTCTAGAAGGAAGCAGAGGTGATGGTGGAGACTTAATCTCGCCAGCAAGTGCGTTTAGCGTCACGTGATTGACACGGCGAGCGATCGACGCTCTGTTTAAAATCAAGGAGTCGCTTCTGTGGTTCTAGTGTTACCGTACCTGCCCATTGCAGCGCGTTTTTCAAACCGTACTGGCACGAGCACAAGGCAGGAGGAGACCACCCAAGGCACGCATTTCTGAGATGCTGCCCGAAGTTTGGGGTATAGAAATGAGAAGCTGCGGTGATTGATAAACTGGAGGACGAGAAGAGTTGTAAAAGCTCATCGATGGAGACGAAGAAGGAAACCTCTTTTAAAAACACGTCAGGTGTGAGTAAAGGTTCCTATTTGCCCGATTTAAAATTGCCAGCGTGGGGGTGCGAAAGAGGTGGCGAACTATTGATGGGGAAGAAAGAATGATTGGGAATGATCATGTATGTAAGTCCGGGAGAACAGACCCAAGTAAAGTCTAATGCGGCGGAGGGAGAGCAAACTGAGAGATCGATGCAAGAGAGAGTATGAGTCGAGGATCAAATGGGTTGTGGAGTACTGTATTTAAAAACATGGATGTGGGTGGGTGCAAGAAAAGCCTCTAACTGAATTCCACGGGAATCACAGTGAGACCCTCCCAGAGGAAATGGTGGGGGCATTAAAATCACCAAGTAACAGAATCGGTGGCGGGTAATGACGAACAAGGGAAGGCAAAATCCGGAATAGATAATCGCCGAGAAGGAGAGAGGATTTAAAGAACAGAGCGTATACCACTATGTAAGTGGATACGGCTGCTGTGTAATGCAGCGAAAGTATGAATAAATAGTTGATGGTACGGATTATCAGTGGGAGAAGAAGGGCACTCATTAATAGGTCCCATCAGGAAAAGGATCTGAAGAATACAACAAATTATTATAGCCTGAGATGTGAGAAATAACAGCAGGAGTTGTAAATTTTGGTTCCTGTAAGCAAAAAAACACCAACAGGGCACAAATGGGAGAGTAACATCTGAAGCTCACCCCGATTACCCCTGAGGCCGCGTTATTCCACTGTTAAAAAGGCCATGATTGGAATGATAAAAGATACTTGATATCCGCAGGTAAGGGTTTACTACGGACTAGAAGGGTTAGAAAAGTCCACATTGCGGAGGGCAGTGGAAATTGTTCAAGCAGCGAAGGAAAGGGACGGCTGCGCTGTGAAGAAAGGAGAGTTGCGCAGATGGAGCAGAGGATGAGAGAAAGAGCGGAAGGTGGATCAGTGGTCCATTGATGGTTTGGTCTCTGCAATATATTCAGAGATTGCTCAAGTGTTTCGGAATTCAGAGAGTCGTATGGGGAGGGACATATTGGGAATGGTAGGGGGGAGGATGGAGTAAGATTGGAACTGTATTGGACTGTACCAAGGTAGGGGGGGCGAAAGGGTGGAGGGAACTGGAGAAGCGTGGCAGGGACAGAAGGAGACAGGGACCTGGGACGGTGGGCAGAGAGGAAGAAACTTGGGAGGAGAACAGGGGAGGAAGGTACATTACGAGGAGGAGGGTGAACTCTGCCTTGTAACCGAGCCAGCTGGAGGGAAGAACTGGGACAGAGACAGGGAGGTTAAAAATGAGGAGGTGGAAGATGGTTAGGAGGTGTTACGGACCTTTTTTTGGACTTTTGAGAAGTAGAGGGACGATTGGGAAGAGGTGTCGTACGAGGTCCTCGTCGATACTGAGGTTTGTAAGAGAGAACTCGAAGAGCGAGATTTAGACTGGGCGTTGTGAAGTAGGGACGTCTGAGCCGAGGACAGCAAAAGGATAGATTACAGGAGTGAATTATGGGAGAGGTAACCACAGAGGTGGGGTTGTTAGAAGATGGATACCAGAAGTGGCGGGACGTTTTGAAACACGGGGGAATAAGAAACACGTGGGAGTCTCCCTTGGGAGGCGGAGATGAGAAATGCATGGCATAAGGGAGACCTTTGTCTCTTTTGAGTAACGGATTTCCCGCTGTTTAAATAGAACTGACAACGGCGAGGAGTTACGAAGGGTGAGCTCATGACAGTTTATAGGCAAGAGGGAGATCGATTGCAAGACGTATTAGAATGGCATCGGAACCACAGACCTGGGGCATTCGGCGATAGATCTGCCAATATTTCGCTGGATGGCCAAAACGGCCAGCAATATCTACACTGTTGTGGTGTAGGGATCACCATTCGAACTTGTAAACGATGTCCTGCTATATAAACGGAGGATGGGGAGTTCTGGCTGTCAAAAGTTAAATGAGCCACATTGCAGGGTATCGTCTCCGCCCACGGGCAGGAAGAACGTAAGTGTCTACCTGAGGATTGGGAGAATCTTGGGGTTCCTCAAAGCTGTTACGGAGAATGTCGGTGCTCATGTCTGGAAAAATTTTTGTTGAAACTATTGTAATGGGGCAGAATAACGGTACCACTAAAGGGGGAAAAAACAAATTTTTGGAGGGGAATGGATGTTTTCAAGGGTGAGAGGAACAGTATCTATATGGGAAAGTCGAGAGAGAAGAGCTCACGAGCCTGGGTAGATCTGTACGGTAATGATGCGCAGTACGCTCTTAAGAGCATGAAAAGAAATATCTTTACCAACATGGCGTAGGAGTGCCTTGCAATACTATGGTCAGCAGAAAGATAGGCAGTAGAGGGAAGTTGGTCGTAACGTAAAGTTGAAGAATTTAGGTCCACTGTTCAGTCTGAAATGAGCTGTGGAAGGTAGTGAAGGACGTGTCAATCGTTTCTGAGAAAGAAAACGAGGGGAAGGTGAAGGTGGAGAAGTATCTCAGCAGGTAAATTTGTGTTGACGTTTAGGCGTGGGACCAGAGTTGGTCCGACGTGGAAAGGGTCGCGATTTGATGAAAATTGCGCACCGTAGAGGGAGTAGCCGGAAGCATAGTCAAGAGGAGAGCGAAGGTTGAATAAATCGAGGAGTCAGTCGAGGCCTCAGTACATGAAGCGGGTGAGGAACAGCACCGGCAATAGGTACAGAGGCATGAGGAAATGTCTGAAGAGTGGTCAAAGACGAGGCGGGGTCGAACGGGGTTGGGTATCAAGAAGGGGCCGGCGGTACTAGGTTCATGGACTAGGGCCTGCCTGGTTAGGTTACTCTTTCTTTTTGTTTTTACCTTCCAACAAAAAAGAAAGAAGAAAGAAAATAAAAAACAAAAAAAGAAAAAAAAGGGGGGGACCGGGGAGGGTTAGTTCCTAGGAGGAATGAAAGGGCCGAAATCTCCCTCCGCGCCCAAGAGGACTCGACACCGCTAGTACGCAAGAGATTGCAGCATGGAACCGTGCCATACCCTACCCTTATGCCAGTAAACCAGCATCTGGATAGCAACAACTCACATCTGCCTGAGCTACCTCGGTGGACAAAAGATACGAGGGAGTGACGGATATCCGCCACAAAGATACCTACCTTTCTGCCACACCCCCCGGAATCCGAAAACAGGTGGTTCCAGAGATACACCCGTCGCCAAAAGACACCCAAAGATACTCCGGGGGATACCAGAGAGGGATCGGGGACATCCCTAGCAATCCAGATTCCACGGAAATACGCCCACCGCCAAAGAAACCATCAAGGAATGGGAGGACCCCGGTGTCCTTTCCCCTACCCTAGGAACTAGCGCGGCCGGTGGGAGAATTCACCGGAAGGACTAAAAAGAGGAAGGGCAAAAGGGAGGGGTGAGGAGGAGGAGGAGGAATGGAAAAAGGGGAGGATGGGAGGATGGGATAGGGAGGGGAGAATGGGGGGTAATTAGGTTCGGTTGAGGAAAGAAGACCGTCAGGGCTAATTCCTCAGACACAAGAGCTCTTAACCACGCCCAAGGGAGCCCCCCTGAAGTGGTTCAAACTTGTCGAAAAGGCTTTTGCAAGGTCTGTATATATTAATCTTTGCATTCTTTTTGTTTCTAGTGCATTTGGGACCTTGTCGTACTAGTGATCCAGTAGCTGGGACAGACAGGAGCGACCTGCTTCTAAAACCTGTGTTGCCCTGGATTGTGTAATTGATGGGGTTTTCTCGATGGGTGGCGATCTTGCTTCTTAGGACCCTTTCAAAGATTTTATGATGTGGGATGTTTAGTGCTATCGATCTGTAGTTCTTTTGCTATGGCTTTACTGCCCCCTTTGTGACTCCCCCGCATGCCACTAGCTATGTTGATTGTTCTTAGTATACTGTGGGACGACCCCAGTGTTCCATGATTTCCTCTCCATAGGATGGTAATAAAAGCACGTGATAGGGGCTTTTTGCTGTTCTTGATGAACACGGGAGTTCCATGAGTCTGGGGCCTTGGGGTAGAGTTGCATGGGCATGTCATTATCGCCTGTTCGAAGTCATTTGGCGTCAGGATAACATCAGATAGGCTTGGTGTTAACCAAATTCTATGCTCCTCTCATAAAAATTCATTTTGACTTCGACTCCAGTTTAGTTAGTGGCTTGCTCTAAAAACTGAGTCATATTGGCCTTGAGTAGCTCACTCATTCCTTTCTGTATCTGTGTAGGACCATCTTGTTTAAGTGGGGCCCCAATATGGATGTTGTTCTCGACTTTGATTTGGCATAAAGAAAAGAAATACTTTGGGTTTTTTCGATTTCTCATTTATGGTTTTTTGTTCTTCCCGCGATTCCTGACTCTATAAGATTCCTTTAGCTTGTTCGATGTTTGTATTTCTGGACCAGTGTCTCCCTGCGCATTTCAGATATATTGGCCCTCTTTTAGCGATCGTAATTCTTTCCGTCGCCTGTAAAGTGAGCGGCCTGTCTCTTTCTATTTTACATCTACTCCTCTTTTTCTTAAGGAATAAGCCTTGGATACATCGAGTGCCACAGACTTAATTGTTCTAGGCATAAGTTGGGGGTCTGTGTTGCTAGTCTGTCTTCCCAGCTTATGTCGTTAGACTTGGGTTACTTGGTCCACTTTATGTTCTTGGTGAAGGTCCCTTCCGTGAACTGAACTCATTAGTCGGTCTGGGGCTCCGGTTGCATACATGTTTCTGAACCTCGATTATGTTGTGATCGAGTTATATTGTTTTTGATATGATGTCATTTCGTATCAGATCATCATTTGTTAGTTGACGATGAGGTTCTCCAGTGTATTTTCCAGTCTTGTAGGCCTTATTATTTGCTGGTTTAAGTTTGAATTTTGTTTCAGAGAGAGATTTTAAAAGCGTGTGTATGTGAGTTCTCGTCTGAGCTGCCTCTTGGTTATTATCACTGCAAACAACATTATTTGCTTATATTCCTCCATTTTAGTGCTACCCCCTCCACTCAACCCTTCCTAGGCCGACCCCTACCCGCCTTCCTTCCACTACAGACAGATACACTTCGAAAGTCATTCTGTTTCGCTCCATTCTCTCTACAGTCCGAACCACCTCACAAACCCTTCCTCAGCCCATCTGGACAACAGTTTTGGTAATCACGCACTTCTCCTACTTCCCAAACTACGAATTCTCTGCATTATATTCACACCACACATTGCCCTCAGACCATGACATCTCCACTGACCTCCAGCCTTCTCCTCGCTGCAACATTAATCACCCACGCTTCTCACCCATATAAGTGCGTTTGGTAAAAACTATTACTCTCATACATTCCCATCTTTGCCTCCAAGGACAAAGTTCTTTGTCTCACAGGGGACTCCTAAGTGCACCACTCACTCTTTTTCCCTATTCAATTCTTATGATTCACCATCATCTTTCATAGACCCATCAGCTGACCACGTCCACTCCCAAATTTCTGCATACGTTCACCTCACTCCATACTCCTCTCCCTCCAATCTGATATTCCAATCTTTCATCACCTAATCTTTTTTTGTTATCCTCATAACCCTTTCCTCTGTCTTATTCACCTTTAATTTTCTTCTTTGCACACCCTACCAAAATTCTTCCACCAATCTCTGCAACTTCTCTTCAGAATCTCCCAAGGGGTGCACACAGTGTCTCAGCAAAGAGCAGCTGTGCAAACTCCCACTTTGTGCTGTGATTCTTTATCTTTTAACTCACGCTATTGCAAGACCTCGCATTTACTTCTCTTACTACCCCATCTATAAAATATATTAAACAACCACCGGTGACAATCACACATCCCTGCTAAGGCCCCCTACTTTTATGGGAAAAAAATTTCCCTCTTCCTCACACCTAACCTGAGGCCTCACTTCTCGTTAAAAACTGTCACTGCTTTCAGTAACCTACCTCCTACACCATACACTTGCCAACATCTGCCAATTGGCCCCCTATCCACCCTGTCAATACGCTTTTCCAAATCCATAAATGCCTCAAAGACCTCTTAGCCTTATTAAATACTGTTCACTTATATGTTTCACTGAACACCTGTCCACACACCCCCTACACCTTTCCTAAAGCCTCTTGTGTTTCATTGCTTTCCGATTCTCCGTTCTTACTCTTAATTCTTTCATTATAACTCTACCATACACTTTACCAGGTAACTCAACAGATTATCCCCTATAAATTTTTGCCTCTCTTTTATCCCCTATGCCTTTATACAAAGGAACTATGCATGCTCTCTGCCTAATCCCTAGGTACCTTCCTTCTTCCATACATTTATTAAATAAATTGCACCAACCACTCCAAAACTATATCCCCACCTGCTTTTAACAATTTCTATCTTTATCCCATCAATCGGCTGCCTTACCCCCTTTCATTTTACCTACTGCCTCACGGAAACTTCCCCCACCTCACAACTGCTCTTCCTCATCCTACAAGTGTTATTCCTCCCTTGCCTATACACGAAACTCACAGCTTCCCTATCTTCATCAACATTTAACAAATTCCTCAAAATATTCCTTCCATCTTCCCAATACCTCTAACTCTCCAGTTAATAACTCTCCTCTCTTTTTTAACTGACAAATCATTTGTTCTCTAGGCTTTCTTAACTTGTAATCTCACTCCAAAACTTTTTTCTATTATTTTCAACAAAATTTGTTGATAACATCTCACCCACTCTCTCATTTGCTCTCTTTTTTACATTGCATTCACCACCTCTTAACTTCTTCTTTTTCTCCATTTACTCTTCCCTCCTTGCGAATCACTTCTACTTTGTAAACTTCTTCATATGATAACTTTTTCCTCCCGTTACTACTCTCTTTACATCATCTTTCCACCAATCGCTCCTTCTTCCCTCCATGCACCCACGTTCCTGTAACCACAAACTTCTGCTGTACACTCTAACACTACATTTTTAAAACCTACCCCATACCTCTTCGAGCCATTGCTATGCTCTCATTAGCCACATTATCTCCACAATAGCTGTTTATTATCTTACCCTAACTGCCTCCTCTTTTAGTTATAATCCTTCACCTCTTCTTCCCTGATTGCTTTCTATTTCTTGTATCCCATCTACCTTTATTCAGTGTAGCTACAACTGAAAGTGATGGAATATATTGTGGCCCCTCTATAAAACATGTTACATCTGATGTCTACTCAAAACAGTTTTTATCTACCAATACATAATCCAACAAACTACTGTCATTTCGCCCTACATCATATCGTGTATACTTATTTATCCTCTTTTTCTTATAAAATATGTATTACCTATAAACTAAACCCTTTTTTTTTTTTTTTTTCTTTTTTTTTTTTTTTCTTTTTTTTTTTTTTTTTTTTTTTTTTTTTTTTTTTTTTTTTTTTATACAAAGTTCAATCAAAGGGTCCCATATCATTACACCTGGCACCCCAAACTTACCTTCCACACCCTCTCTAAGTTTATCCTACTTTTAGATTCAAAGTCCCTACCACAATTACTCTCTCACATGTTCAAAGGGCTCTATAACATTCACTTAACCCCCTTCCCCCCCCCCCCCCCCCCCCATAATCTCTCTCTCTCCTCTGCATTCCTCTCTTCTACAGGTGCATACACGCTAATTATGACCCACTTCTCGCATCAACCTTTTACTTTAATCACATATTTCTTGAATTTACACATTCATATTCTTTTTCTTCTTCCCCATAACTGATCATTTAACATTCTGCTACCCTTCCTTTGCTCTAACTCTCTCTGAATACTTTCCAGATTTTAATCCCATTTATTTCCCCCCACTGAAAACTTCCTACCCCCATTCAGCTTTGGTTTCGCTTTGGGCCAGGAATCCACTTCTTTTCATTCATAACATCAGCAATCATCTGTTCTTGTCATCCGCCATACATCCACGAACATTTAGTAGAAGTTTCTATTGTTTTTTTGAAATTGCTGTTAACGGGTTCTAGGGGTTTTTTCTAAGTTTTGAATAGGTTTCGTATCATCTAAGAGATTATATCACTTTTTCTTGGTATCATTTTTCTTTTCTTTGTTCCTTGATAATGTGAGTAGTCACGAATGTGCTTGGAATTTCTCTATTCTTTCAACGTGGTTGTTTTGCATATTCTGAAATCACCTAGTTTACTGTGATCTTATTGATATATATATATATTCTATATATATATATATATATATATATATATTTATATATAATATTTATATATATATATATATATAAATAGATATATTTATATATATATATATATATACACATACATGGCAGGACAAAAAAATTCTTGTACAGGGAAGGGAGAAAAAAGGAGGAAAGGGCTGTGCTAACACATCGTGTCAACACATTGAGCCTCTGTTGGGATTCAACTGCATGCCTTTCTGCATCTAGACGGATTACTGCAAAACCATAAAGAGACCTCGCTGCGCGAGGTATGGCATATCCAGGGTATGGCCTTGTTTGGAACGGATGAAGCAGTCATCATGGTGTAGCATTGCAGGGGGCTCACTCAACTTGGAGCACAACTTGCAGGTGCCTCGAGTGAGGCATCATCAGTGCGCTCAGCATCTGGGCAGGACTTTTTCTTCCTGTGCGTTACAGGTTACTGTCCCAGTGGCAGTCACTGCCCGGGAACTTGGGCGGTAGCACAGTTGGTGACAGCAAGTGATTGTGTTTGTAGTATGGAACCAATTCAAGCGTTATCAAGAGGTCGTAGCAGTGTACTCCATAACTGGACCACTGAGCAAGCTAGCTGTCAAAGCGGACTATACTTGTATCAGCTGTAATTATGTTCATTGAAGTCATTGACATGAGAAGACAGGTCCTGCCGACAGGGCTACTGCGGCTTGGTACTACTGTCTCATCCCTTGATCAGTGTTGGAATCAGAGCAGATGGTTAGACTGGTGTCCCCACACTGGTTTCTAACTCAACTGTATTCTGATGGATCAGGATGGTGGTGAGTTGAAATGAGTCCTAGGTGAATCGAGAGCTGTAGGCAAAGATGAGTCTGACGTGACGTCTACGAAAGGCGAGGCATAAGTACTATCTATACCAAGCACTAGGACCAATCAGAGTAACTGATGCATGGATTTGGACTAGTGTCAAGTCGTTCGAAATGGTCACATTGGGGTGAATGTATCACGAGGGTGTTACAGTGGTCTGGGCTCAGACCACACTGTAGTCTACACACTCATCTGGGCTCAGACCACTATCGGACACATGGAGACATGCACACCGCACTGTAATACAATAATATTACAATTGGGCTTGCACTAGGCAAATGGTGCTTTTCCGTGACAAAAATCAAAACTTAAGGCATTCACAACATGCAAGAACACTTAGTAATGGAACAATAACCTGACGGGAATTCAACACATGACATTAAATGCTGAGGCACTTTCAATGCTTCTTCTCTCGTCATTTCTGACTTTACTGTTAACACTTAAAGTATTCTTCATTAAAACTGCAAATACGCACTGTCGGACGGGGACGGCATGGGGTGATGTCAGGGCGGCTACAAGTGAAGTCATGAGGTAACATTGTATGTTGTAGTTCAGGCAGACGTCCTGGGGTAACATATTGAGGTGACATCCTGGGTGATGTCACGAGGTGAAGTCATGGAGACGTCATGGGTACATCGTGGAGGTGATATCGGGAGTGATGTTTCTGAGGTGATGTCGGGCAGACATCCTGGGTAACTTCGTGAGGTTGATTGTCAGGCAGATGCCCTGGGTAAGTTGCGAGGTGTCCTAAGAAGCAAGATCACCACCCTCATCTAGAAACCATCAGTTACACAACCAGGGCAACATGGGTTTATAGAAACAGGTCGCTCAGTCGTCTCAACTATTGGATCACTACGACAAGGTCCTAATGCACTAGAAGATAAAAAAGATGACGATGTAATATATACAGACTTTGCAAAACCTTCGACAAAGTGTGACCATGGCGTAATAGCGCTACAAAAACGCGGGCTAAAGGGATACAGGAAAAGTCGGTCGATGGATCTATAATTTCCTCACAAAACAGAACACAGAGAGAGTCGTCAACAGAGTAAAGTCCGAGGCAGCTTCGGTGAAAGCTTGTTCCACAAGGCACAGTACTCGCCCCATCTTGTTCCTCATCCTCATATCCGACATAGTCAGGATGTCAGCCACAGCACTGTGTCTTCCTTTGCAGATGACACCCGAATCTGCATGACGTGTCTTCCATTGCAGACACTGCAAGGCTCAGGCGGGACATCAACCAAACTTCTTTCTGTGGGGCTGCAGAAAATATGAAGTTCAAAGATGAGAAATTTCAATTATCAGATATGGTAAACATGAGGAAAATTAAATCTCATCAGAGTACAAAAACAATTCTGGCCTCCAAAATAGTGAACGAAACACCACGTCTAAAGACCTGGGAGTGATAGTGGTGGGGATTCACTTTCAAGGACCATACATTGTATCAAATCGCAATCTGCTAGATAATGAAGGATGGATAATGGGACTTCAAAACTAGGGAGTGTGTGTGTGTGCATCACACTCTTCTGAGTCACTTGTTCTATCTAGGCTGAATATTGCTGACCACACTAACAGCACCTTTCAAGCAGTTGAATTGCTGACAGAAATGTACAGAGAACTTCACGGCGCGCATAACAGAGATAAAACACCTTCAAATTACTGGGAGCGCTTGTGGTTTCCTGAAACCTGTATCCCTGAACGCAGGCGGAGAGATACATGATTATATACACCTGGGAAAATCCTAGAGGGATAGTACCGAAACTTGCCACACGAAAATCCTCATACGAAGCACAAAAGACTTGGAGACGATTGCAACATCCCCCAATTGAAAAAAGCAGGGGTGTCACTAGCACGTTAAGAGACCAGACAATAAGTGAGGGGCCGAGGGACTGTTTCAAACTGCCTCCCAGCATTAACTAAGGGGGAAACCCCCCCCGCCCCTGGCAGTCTTCAAGCTGGCACTGGAACAAGCACCTAAAGTCGGTTCCTGATCATCCGGGCTGTGGCTCGTACGTTGGTTTGCGTGGCAGGCCAGCAGCATCAGACTGGTTGATCAGGCTCTGATCCACCAGGAGGATGGTCACAGACCGGGCCGCACGGGGGGTTGACCCCCGGACTCTCTCAGGTAAACTCCAGGTAAGGGGGAGACATCCTGGGTTTTTACGTCAGATAGCATGGCCGAATTACTGGGTACGTCAGGGAGCATGGTGACATCAAGCAGACATCCTGGGTGACGTCATGGCAGCATGGTGACATCGGTGAGGGTGACATCAGGCAGCAGACAACAGCATGTGACTTGGACATCAAGGGGCTTCGAGTGACCTGGAGTTTACTGGAGAGAGTTCCGGGCGGTCAACGCCCCCGCCCGACCCGGCCTGTGATCAGGCCTCATGGGGGATAAGAACTGATCAACCAGGCTGTTTACTGCTGCTGCACGCAATCCAACGTTACGAGCCACAGCCCGGTGGTCAGGTACCGACCTTTAGGTGCTGGTTCCAGTGCCCTGCTTGAAGACTGCCAGGGGCCTGTTGTAATTCCCCTTATGTATGTGGGAGGCGTGAAACAGGTCCTTGGGCCCCGTGACACTTATTTGTGTTGTCTATTAACGTGCTTAGTGACACCCCTTTGCTTTTCATAGGGGGGAGTTGCATCGTCTGCCGAGTCTTTTGCTGTCGTAGTGAGTGATTTTCGGTTGGCAATTCGGTATAGTCACTTACGATTTTCCAGGTGTATATTAATCATGTATCTCCCCCGCTGCATTCAGGGAGTACAGGTTCAGTAACTGCAAGCGCTCCCAGTAAGTTGAGGTGTTTTTATCTCGTTATGCACGCCGGTGAAGGTTCTCAGCTCACATTTTCTAGGTCAGCAATTTTCCCACCTGCCTTGAAAGGTGCTGTTAGTGTGCAGCAATATTACAGCCTAGATAGAACAAGCGACCTGAAGGAGTGTCATCATGGGCTTGGCATTCTAGTTTTGAGTTCTCATTATCATCCTGTCATTTTCTACAGATGCGATTTTGATAACAATGTTATGGTCCTTGAAGGTGAGTCTCCGATATGATCTCGAACATGGTTTTTCGCTCTATTTTGTGGCTGGGAAATTTGTTTGTACTCTGATGAAAGTTTTAATTTCCTATGTTTACCATATCGGAGTAATTGAAATTTTTCATCGTTGAACTGCATATTGTTTTCTGCAGCCAATTGCAAGATTTGGGTGATGTCCGCTGGAGCCTTGCAGTGTCTGCAATGGAAGACACTGTCATGCAGATTCGGGTGTCATTGCCAAAGGAAGACATCGGTGTTGTGGCTTTCATCCTTGTCTAAGTCAGAAATGGGATGAGGAACAAAGATGGGAGCGAGGTACTGTCCTTGCGGAATAGAGCTTTTCACCGCTTGATAACCGCCTCGGACTTTACTCTGTTGACTACTGGTGATTGAATGTTTGGAACAACCGACAAGTTGAAGATGAGACACTTATGCAACATATGGAATCTTTATTCAGGAAACGTTCTCCACACAGTGGCTTCATCAGTCCAATACAAAGCAGAAGGTGTAAGGAGAGGAGGTGTATGAGGGGTAATCGTCCCTCAGCCTGAAGTCGATGTGATTCAGTCACATTCAGTCTTGTAGAATATACGGCATAGGCCGTAGACATGGCTTATGGACTGTTGTCAGGTGAGGCGAAGCAGGATGAGGCGGGGTCATAGTGGTACCATCCACTAGTCGAAGTAGGTCTTCGTCCAAACCATTCATCACAGCTGTCAGGGGACACTGCACATCATGGGATCTGGTAACAAAATATTATTCACACTTGTCCAACTTTGGACGAAAGACCTACTTCGACTAGTGGATGGTCCACCTATGACCCCCCTCATCCTGCTTCGCCTCACCTGGTCAGTATATAAGCCAGTCTACGGGCCCTATGCCTGTATATTCTACCTAGATTGATGGACTGAACACTTCGACTCGGCTGAGGGACTGATTACTCATTACTCTTCCTCTCCTTACACCTTCTGCTTTGTAATTGGACTGATGAAGCACTGTGTGGCGAACCGTTTCCTGAATAAAGATTCCCATATGTTGCATAAGTGTCTCAATTTCTGTTTGACTACTACTCTTTGGTTGTTTGTGAGGAAATTTTGCTCCATCTACCAACTTTTCTGTTATTCCTTTAGCACGCGTTTTTGTGCGTATTTACGCATTGTCAAACTTGTCGATTATTATTATATTATAATCAAAAAGAAGCGATAAGCCACAAGGGCTATACAGCGCTGCAGGGTAGGGAAGAAGGAAGCAAGGGAATTGGATGGCAGAAGGGAGGGGGGGATGATCAGGCAGGTTACAGAAAACAGCGGGCAGGGGATAGTAGGGGGTAGAGGGTAGCAAGAGATACAAGTAGAAAAGGGCTGAAAGTATCTGCATTTGTGAGTAATCAGTCGTTTTCAAAAAGCAATGAGGAGAGTCCGGATGAAAGGTGGTGGGTCAATCAGCGAGAAGGGAAGGTTAAAGAGAGAGCAGCGGGGCGAAGACGACGACAGAGGTAAATTCTGGTGCTCGTTGATAAAGTGGGCAGTTCCAACAGAATGTGGCTGACTGGTAATGGAGCTTGGCAATTCGAACAGAGAGGAGCAAGACGCTCTCATGAGATATCCTGAGTGAGACGAGTATGGCCCCCAATGCGGAAGACGGGAGAGAGTAGTCTCCCAACCTCGACACTGGGTGATAGAAGACGGCCCTGTAACCTATACTAGGTTTAATAGACTGAAGTTTGTTGCGGCATAGTAGACCAACGTTGTTGCCAATCGGGTGTGAAAGTTGGGAAGATATTACATGCAAAATAAGTCCGTACATGGAATACCTCTTTAAGAAAACTGGTAGGTCATGTACTGATGATCCGCGCTGCAGTGTCTGCCTGTCATTGCCCTGTACGTCAACAAGACCAGGCGACCCAACAAAAAAACAATATTCTTTGATGCTTAGTAAAGATGCGGCTTAGCCAAAGTTGGATAGGAGGATAAGGGTGAGGTTGTATCAAATTTTTTGTATAGCCTGTAAAGCACTAAGGAGTCTGAGACAACCACAAATGATGACAAGGCATAGATCGCAATACGGATGAGTGCTGTAAGGATGGCATATAATTCAGCAGTAAAAAATACATAGCTGAAGATAGTAAATCCCTTTGACGCTGTCGGAAACACTGCTGCGAATACCTACGCCGTCCAGAAGACTAGAGCATCTGTGTACACAGCAATGGCATGAGGAATGAAGTGAAAGTGGTCAAGAAAAGAGAGCGGGAAGCGACCGTTAGACAGTTGGGCTTTCGAGCAAAGGGGGGAGAATGAACAGACTCGAACAGCTGGAATTCCCAGGGGAGGTAAGGGAAATGTGAGATGCCTACATGTACATGGAAAGAAAGGTGGGTGTTGAAGAGAAGACAAGAGCAATGAAGGCGAAGAGAGAAGGGACGTAGTAAGCAGGGCGGCGAAACAAATATGAATGTTACTAATCTCCAGTGGACCATTCTATAAATGGAAGGATTGCGGAGACATGGAGAGCGTACATAGTAGCGCAGGCAATGGGCCATCACGGCGATCGGGATAAGGATGGAACGTTCGCTTCTGCATAGAGGCTTTCGACAGGGAAGAGCGAGAAAAAAGCACCAAGGCATAAACGTAATCCTTGGTTGATGAATGGGGTTAAAGGCTAGGAGAGTAGCAGAGATGCCGCTGAATAGATCTGGTCACCATAATCAAGTTTCGATAAATAAGGGTGGGGAAATGTAGGTGAGGAGGTTGACGATCAGCTCCCCGAAAGATGAGCAGGGTTTTAAGAAGGTTCAAGCGGCTGTGAACAAGTTGCCTTCAGAGAGGTAATGTGAGGTTTCCAGGATAACCTACAGATCAAGAGGAGGCCCAGAAACTTGACTGTATCACGTTCAGGGATACTGTGAGCCATAAGGTACAAAGGATGATCAGAGATGACAGAGCGTTCTAGTGAAAGTGTTTTGGTGGGGTTTTAGTGCCTGGAAAATTTAAATCCATGTCTGTGGTGGCCCATTGGGAAAACACGGTTCGACTGATGCTGGAGAGATACTGAATAAGGAGGTGACAGTCAGCGCCTGCGCACATGGCAATAGCGAAGTCTCAAATGATGATGACCATATATTTGTGGAAGGACAGAGGCCAAACATTAATAGCAAGGAGGAAAATAGGTGTTGTGTCAGAACACATCCCTGGGGGACACATTCAGGCTTGACAAAGTCCGGGGAGAGCACATTATTAACCCGAACACGGAAGAAATGCTGTCAGTTTTAAAAAGTTCTTAAGGAAGGATGGTAGATGCCTCGAAGGCCTAAGGAGTGACTTGGGCTAAAATATTATACCCTCCAAGTTGTGTCATATGCCTTCTCAAGGTCAAAAATATGGGCAATAACTTGAGTGTTATTCGCAAAGGCAATTACGAACATACGTATCCAGGCAGTAAGGGGTTATGGTGGAACGTCCCTTCGAAAGCCATATTGCGAGTGGAGAGACTGTTGTGTGTCTCTAAATACCACACAAACGTTCTATTTACTAGACGTTCCATAACTTTGCAAACTGCACTGGTAAGAGCAATGGGACGATAGTGGAGGTTTCATGTCCCGTAGTAGCTGGTTGCGGAAAGGAGGAACAATGGCGGATTTCACAGCTGTGGAAGAACTCCTTGTGACCAAATAGAATTGTAAGGCGTATAGGTAATAATAGGACTGCTAGGGCTGACTGTTGTAATGTTGTAAGCATACGAATATGAATGTCGATCTAGCGTGCCAACAAGCCCACTGCCGATGATCGACAAGCTGAGAGTGTTGCCTCCAGTTCTTGAAGTGTAAAAGGCACATTATATGTTCTTCTCTGAGAGAAGAAAAGTCCAAGGGTTGCTAACTCTATGGCAGACTTTGAGGAAAGAAATGAGGGTCATAGATGGAGTCCCTGAGAAATCGGACCAGATGAATTGCCCTTTTCATTGGCAACATCTAGTGGGTTTGCTATATCAACACCGGCAACTACGCGGAACTGGCCGGGTCAGGAGAATTATTACACTCAGTTTTCGTACTTTTTTCCAGACTGCACTCTAGAAGGAAGCAGAGGTGATGGTGGAGACTTAATCTCGCCAGCAAGTGCGTTTAGCGTCACGTGATTGACACGGCGAGCGATCGACGCTCTGTTTAAAATCAAGGAGTCGCTTCTGTGGTTCTAGTGTTACCGTACCTGCCCATTGCAGCGCGTTTTTCAAACCGTACTGGCACGAGCACAAGGCAGGAGGAGACCACCCAAGGCACGCATTTCTGAGATGCTGCCCGAAGTTTGGGGTATAGAAATGAGAAGCTGCGGTGATTGATAAACTGGAGGACGAGAAGAGTTGTAAAAGCTCATCGATGGAGACGAAGAAGGAAACCTCTTTTAAAAACACGTCAGGTGTGAGTAAAGGTTCCTATTTGCCCGATTTAAAATTGCCAGCGTGGGGGTGCGAAAGAGGTGGCGAACTATTGATGGGGAAGAAAGAATGATTGGGAATGATCATGTATGTAAGTCCGGGAGAACAGACCCAAGTAAAGTCTAATGCGGCGGAGGGAGAGCAAACTGAGAGATCGATGCAAGAGAGAGTATGAGTCGAGGATCAAATGGGTTGTGGAGTACTGTATTTAAAAACATGGATGTGGGTGGGTGCAAGAAAAGCCTCTAACTGAATTCCACGGGAATCACAGTGAGACCCTCCCAGAGGAAATGGTGGGGGCATTAAAATCACCAAGTAACAGAATCGGTGGCGGGTAATGACGAACAAGGGAAGGCAAAATCCGGAATAGATAATCGCCGAGAAGGAGAGAGGATTTAAAGAACAGAGCGTATACCACTATGTAAGTGGATACGGCTGCTGTGTAATGCAGCGAAAGTATGAATAAATAGTTGATGGTACGGATTATCAGTGGGAGAAGAAGGGCACTCATTAATAGGTCCCATCAGGAAAAGGATCTGAAGAATACAACAAATTATTATAGCCTGAGATGTGAGAAATAACAGCAGGAGTTGTAAATTTTGGTTCCTGTAAGCAAAAAAACACCAACAGGGCACAAATGGGAGAGTAACATCTGAAGCTCACCCCGATTACCCCTGAGGCCGCGTTATTCCACTGTTAAAAAGGCCATGATTGGAATGATAAAAGATACTTGATATCCGCAGGTAAGGGTTTACTACGGACTAGAAGGGTTAGAAAAGTCCACATTGCGGAGGGCAGTGGAAATTGTTCAAGCAGCGAAGGAAAGGGACGGCTGCGCTGTGAAGAAAGGAGAGTTGCGCAGATGGAGCAGAGGATGAGAGAAAGAGCGGAAGGTGGATCAGTGGTCCATTGATGGTTTGGTCTCTGCAATATATTCAGAGATTGCTCAAGTGTTTCGGAATTCAGAGAGTCGTATGGGGAGGGACATATTGGGAATGGTAGGGGGGAGGATGGAGTAAGATTGGAACTGTATTGGACTGTACCAAGGTAGGGGGGGCGAAAGGGTGGAGGGAACTGGAGAAGCGTGGCAGGGACAGAAGGAGACAGGGACCTGGGACGGTGGGCAGAGAGGAAGAAACTTGGGAGGAGAACAGGGGAGGAAGGTACATTACGAGGAGGAGGGTGAACTCTGCCTTGTAACCGAGCCAGCTGGAGGGAAGAACTGGGACAGAGACAGGGAGGTTAAAAATGAGGAGGTGGAAGATGGTTAGGAGGTGTTACGGACCTTTTTTTGGACTTTTGAGAAGTAGAGGGACGATTGGGAAGAGGTGTCGTACGAGGTCCTCGTCGATACTGAGGTTTGTAAGAGAGAACTCGAAGAGCGAGATTTAGACTGGGCGTTGTGAAGTAGGGACGTCTGAGCCGAGGACAGCAAAAGGATAGATTACAGGAGTGAATTATGGGAGAGGTAACCACAGAGGTGGGGTTGTTAGAAGATGGATACCAGAAGTGGCGGGACGTTTTGAAACACGGGGGAATAAGAAACACGTGGGAGTCTCCCTTGGGAGGCGGAGATGAGAAATGCATGGCATAAGGGAGACCTTTGTCTCTTTTGAGTAACGGATTTCCCGCTGTTTAAATAGAACTGACAACGGCGAGGAGTTACGAAGGGTGAGCTCATGACAGTTTATAGGCAAGAGGGAGATCGATTGCAAGACGTATTAGAATGGCATCGGAACCACAGACCTGGGGCATTCGGCGATAGATCTGCCAATATTTCGCTGGATGGCCAAAACGGCCAGCAATATCTACACTGTTGTGGTGTAGGGATCACCATTCGAACTTGTAAACGATGTCCTGCTATATAAACGGAGGATGGGGAGTTCTGGCTGTCAAAAGTTAAATGAGCCACATTGCAGGGTATCGTCTCCGCCCACGGGCAGGAAGAACGTAAGTGTCTACCTGAGGATTGGGAGAATCTTGGGGTTCCTCAAAGCTGTTACGGAGAATGTCGGTGCTCATGTCTGGAAAAATTTTTGTTGAAACTATTGTAATGGGGCAGAATAACGGTACCACTAAAGGGGGAAAAAACAAATTTTTGGAGGGGAATGGATGTTTTCAAGGGTGAGAGGAACAGTATCTATATGGGAAAGTCGAGAGAGAAGAGCTCACGAGCCTGGGTAGATCTGTACGGTAATGATGCGCAGTACGCTCTTAAGAGCATGAAAAGAAATATCTTTACCAACATGGCGTAGGAGTGCCTTGCAATACTATGGTCAGCAGAAAGATAGGCAGTAGAGGGAAGTTGGTCGTAACGTAAAGTTGAAGAATTTAGGTCCACTGTTCAGTCTGAAATGAGCTGTGGAAGGTAGTGAAGGACGTGTCAATCGTTTCTGAGAAAGAAAACGAGGGGAAGGTGAAGGTGGAGAAGTATCTCAGCAGGTAAATTTGTGTTGACGTTTAGGCGTGGGACCAGAGTTGGTCCGACGTGGAAAGGGTCGCGATTTGATGAAAATTGCGCACCGTAGAGGGAGTAGCCGGAAGCATAGTCAAGAGGAGAGCGAAGGTTGAATAAATCGAGGAGTCAGTCGAGGCCTCAGTACATGAAGCGGGTGAGGAACAGCACCGGCAATAGGTACAGAGGCATGAGGAAATGTCTGAAGAGTGGTCAAAGACGAGGCGGGGTCGAACGGGGTTGGGTATCAAGAAGGGGCCGGCGGTACTAGGTTCATGGACTAGGGCCTGCCTGGTTAGGTTACTCTTTCTTTTTGTTTTTACCTTCCAACAAAAAAGAAAGAAGAAAGAAAATAAAAAACAAAAAAAGAAAAAAAAGGGGGGGACCGGGGAGGGTTAGTTCCTAGGAGGAATGAAAGGGCCGAAATCTCCCTCCGCGCCCAAGAGGACTCGACACCGCTAGTACGCAAGAGATTGCAGCATGGAACCGTGCCATACCCTACCCTTATGCCAGTAAACCAGCATCTGGATAGCAACAACTCACATCTGCCTGAGCTACCTCGGTGGACAAAAGATACGAGGGAGTGACGGATATCCGCCACAAAGATACCTACCTTTCTGCCACACCCCCCGGAATCCGAAAACAGGTGGTTCCAGAGATACACCCGTCGCCAAAAGACACCCAAAGATACTCCGGGGGATACCAGAGAGGGATCGGGGACATCCCTAGCAATCCAGATTCCACGGAAATACGCCCACCGCCAAAGAAACCATCAAGGAATGGGAGGACCCCGGTGTCCTTTCCCCTACCCTAGGAACTAGCGCGGCCGGTGGGAGAATTCACCGGAAGGACTAAAAAGAGGAAGGGCAAAAGGGAGGGGTGAGGAGGAGGAGGAGGAATGGAAAAAGGGGAGGATGGGAGGATGGGATAGGGAGGGGAGAATGGGGGGTAATTAGGTTCGGTTGAGGAAAGAAGACCGTCAGGGCTAATTCCTCAGACACAAGAGCTCTTAACCACGCCCAAGGGAGCCCCCCTGAAGTGGTTCAAACTTGTCGAAAAGGCTTTTGCAAGGTCTGTATATATTAATCTTTGCATTCTTTTTGTTTCTAGTGCATTTGGGACCTTGTCGTACTAGTGATCCAGTAGCTGGGACAGACAGGAGCGACCTGCTTCTAAAACCTGTGTTGCCCTGGATTGTGTAATTGATGGGGTTTTCTCGATGGGTGGCGATCTTGCTTCTTAGGACCCTTTCAAAGATTTTATGA
This sequence comes from Cherax quadricarinatus, assembly GCF_026875155.1. NCBI lineage: Eukaryota > Metazoa > Arthropoda > Malacostraca > Decapoda > Parastacidae > Cherax > Cherax quadricarinatus. Next base: position 6,415,310 of record NC_069406.1, on the reverse strand, counting down.
TGTGGGATGTTTAGTGCTATCGATCTGTAGTTCTTTTGCTATGGCTTTACTGCCCCCTTTGTGACTCCCCCGCATGCCACTAGCTATGTTGATTGTTCTTAGTATACTGTGGGACGACCCCAGTGTTCCATGATTTCCTCTCCATAGGATGGTAATAAAAGCACGTGATAGGGGCTTTTTGCTGTTCTTGATGAACACGGGAGTTCCATGAGTCTGGGGCCTTGGGGTAGAGTTGCATGGGCATGTCATTATCGCCTGTTCGAAGTCATTTGGCGTCAGGATAACATCAGATAGGCTTGGTGTTAACCAAATTCTATGCTCCTCTCATAAAAATTCATTTTGACTTCGACTCCAGTTTAGTTAGTGGCTTGCTCTAAAAACTGAGTCATATTGGCCTTGAGTAGCTCACTCATTCCTTTCTGTATCTGTGTAGGACCATCTTGTTTAAGTGGGGCCCCAATATGGATGTTGTTCTCGACTTTGATTTGGCATAAAGAAAAGAAATACTTTGGGTTTTTTCGATTTCTCATTTATGGTTTTTTGTTCTTCCCGCGATTCCTGACTCTATAAGATTCCTTTAGCTTGTTCGATGTTTGTATTTCTGGACCAGTGTCTCCCTGCGCATTTCAGATATATTGGCCCTCTTTTAGCGATCGTAATTCTTTCCGTCGCCTGTAAAGTGAGCGGCCTGTCTCTTTCTATTTTACATCTACTCCTCTTTTTCTTAAGGAATAAGCCTTGGATACATCGAGTGCCACAGACTTAATTGTTCTAGGCATAAGTTGGGGGTCTGTGTTGCTAGTCTGTCTTCCCAGCTTATGTCGTTAGACTTGGGTTACTTGGTCCACTTTATGTTCTTGGTGAAGGTCCCTTCCGTGAACTGAACTCATTAGTCGGTCTGGGGCTCCGGTTGCATACATGTTTCTGAACCTCGATTATGTTGTGATCGAGTTATATTGTTTTTGATATGATGTCATTTCGTATCAGATCATCATTTGTTAGTTGACGATGAGGTTCTCCAGTGTATTTTCCAGTCTTGTAGGCCTTATTATTTGCTGGTTTAAGTTTGAATTTTGTTTCAGAGAGAGATTTTAAAAGCGTGTGTATGTGAGTTCTCGTCTGAGCTGCCTCTTGGTTATTATCACTGCAAACAACATTATTTGCTTATATTCCTAGTTTTAAAGGGTTCTCATTATCCATCCGTCTTTTTTTCTAGCAGATGCGATGATACAATGTTTGGTCCTTGAAGGGAGATCCTCCGATATGACCTCCGCATGGTTTTTCGCTCTATTTTGTGGCTGGAATTTGTTTTACCTGATAAAGTTTTAATTTCCCTTATGTTTACCTATCGGAGTAATTAAAATTTTTTCATCGTTGAATTTCATATTGTTTTCGCAGCCCTTTTCAAGATTTGGGTGATGCCCGCCTGGAGCCTCATGTCTGAAAGGGAAGACACTGTCATCAATTCGGGTGTCATCTGAAAAGGGAACACGTGTTGTGGTTTTTCATCCTTGTCATGCAAAATAGGATGGGGAAACAAGGGGGCAGTACTGGCCCTTCGGAATAGAGTTTTTCACCGTAACCGCCTCGGACTTTACCTTTTTGACTACTGTGATGAAGGGTTTGGGAAAACCACAAGTTGAAGATTAAACACTTATGCAACATAGGGGAATCTTTATTCAGGAAACTTTTTCTCCACACAGGGGCTTCACATCCAATAAAAAGCAGAAGTGTAAGGAAGGGGGGAGTATGAGGTAATCACCCCCTCACCCTGAATCGATTGTTCATCCTCATCTTGTAAAATATACGGCATAGGGCCGTAGACATGGCTTATGACTGTTTCAGGTGGGGCGAAGCAGGATGAGGCGGGTTTCAAAGGGGTACCATCCACAGTCGAAGTGGGTTTTCGTCCAAACCTTTCATCACAGCGTCAGACACTGAAACATCAGGGGATCTTTTTTAAAAAATTTTATTAAACATTTGTCCAACCTTTGACGAAGACCTCTTCGACTTGAATGTACCACTAGACCCCCCCTACCCTGCTTCGCCTCACCGGGCTACAGTATATAAGCCACGTCTGGGGCCCTATGCGTATTTTCACAAAATTGAGGGACTGAACACATCGACTCCGGGCTGAGGGACTGATTACCTCATACTCTTCCTCCCTTACCCCTTCGCTTTTTGGCTGATGAAGCCACTGGGCGAAATTTTTCCTAAATAAAGATTCCCATATGTTGCATAACTCAATCTTCTGTTGCTACTACCTTGTTTTCTGTTTGTGAGGAAATTAAGATCCATCCCCAATTTTTCCTGTTATTCCTTTAGCACCGTTTGTGCCTATTACCCATTGTCAAACTTGTCATTATTATTATTATTAAATCAAAAGAAGCGCTAAGCCAAAAGGGGCTATACACCTGCAGGGTGGGAAGGAAAAAGGGGAAATTTGGATGGCAAAGGGGGGATGACAAAAGGTTAAGAAAACAGCGGGCAGGGATGTAGGGGGGTAGAGGTAGCAAAGATAATAGAAGGGCGAAAGTATCAAATTTTTGTGAAGTAAGTCATCGTTGTCAAAAAGTAAAAAGGGAAAGTCCGGATGAAAGGGGGGTCCATCAGCGAAAGGGAAGGTAAAGAGAGAGCGGGGGGCGAAGACGACGCCCGGGGTAAATTCTGCGTCTCGTTGATAAAGGGGGCATCCAAAACAAATGTGGCGACTGATATGGAGCTGGAAATTCCCAGAGAGGAGAAAAGACGCCTCTCCATGAGATATCCATAGAAGACGATATGGCCAAGCAAGACGGAGAAGTACCCCAACCCTCGACACGGGTATAAAAGACGGCCAGAAAACCTATACTGGGTTAAATAGACTGAATTTTGTTCCCACAAGTAGACCAACTTTGTTTCCCAACGGGGTGAAGGGGAAGATATTACAGCAAAATAGCCCCGACATGGAAACCTCAAAAAACGGGTAGGTCTGTCTGTGACCGCGCAGCATTGTCTGCCTGTTCTTTCCCTGTAGTCAAAAACCCGGGGGACCCAACAAAAAACAATATCTTTATCTTAAAAAGATGCGGCGTACCCAAAATTTGGGATAGGGAGGACTAAGGGGTGGGTATCAAATTTTTTGTAAGCCTTAAAAACACAAAGGGAGTCTGAACAACCACAAAGTGACACAGGCATAATGCATCGGATAAGTGTTTAAAGGGAGGCATAAAATTCAGCAGTAAAAATACTAGCTGAAATAGTAAATGCCCTTGTACACCTGCCCGGGAACCCCTGCCGAATCCTACGCCGTCAGAAATTTGACCCATTGGTACACAGCAAGGGCATGAAATAATGAAAGGGGTCAGAAAAAAGAGGGGGAAGCACCTAACAGTTGGGCTTTCGAGCAAGGGGGGGAGAAAAAACAGACTCGAACACTGGAACTTCCCAGGGGGTGGGGAAAAGTGAGATGCTACATTACAAAAAAAAGTGGTATTTGAAGAAAACAGACAATGAAGGCAAGAAGAAGGGGAGGGAGAAACAGGGGGGGCCCGAAAAAATAAAAAGTCTACTAATATCATGAATTCATAAAGGGAAGGATTGCGGAGATCAAGAACGACAAAGGAAAACAATGGGGGGATGGTGGTGGGTTTGTTTGTGGGGGGGTTTGGGGGGGGGGGGGGGGGGATTTTCCCCTTTGATAAGGGGGTTTAAAGGGCTAGAAAAGGGCAGAGAGCCCTGAATAGACGGTCACCAAACAATTTCGATAAAAAAAGGGTGGAATGTGGTGAAGGAGGGTTCGCGACACCCCCCACGAAAGAGAGAAAGGGGTTTTAAAAAGGTTCACCGCTGGACAAGTTGCCTTCGAGAGGTAATGTGAGGTTTCCAGAAAACCTACGATCAAAGGGGGCCCAAACTTACTGTACACTTCGGGGATACGTGAGCCAAAAGGTACAAAGGGTGATCAAGATGACAGAGCGTCTAGTGAAAGTGATTTGGTGGTTTTAGTGCTGGAAAATTTAAACCCATGGGGGCCCAAGGGGAAACACGGTCGACTGCATGCTGAGAGAAACTGAAAGGGAGGGCAGTCACGCCTCACAAAATTTTGGAAGTCATCAACTGAGTGAGCCAAATATTTGAGGAAGACTAAGGCCAAATCATTAATACAAGGAAAAAAGTTTTGGCTCAAAACCATCCCGGGGGGACACCTTCATTTTGGACAAAGTCCGGGAGGCACATTATTAAACCAACAGGGAAAAGCCTGTCATTAAAAAGTTTTAAAGGAAAGGAGGGGTAGATTCCCTCGAAGGCCTAAGGATGGACTTGGCTAAAATATTATACCTCCAATTGTGTCATATCCTTCTAAAGTAAAAAAAATAGGAAATAACTGAGTGGTTATTCGAAAAGGCATTAAACATACGTACCCCAACGCAGTAAGGGTCATTAAACGCCCCTTACGAAACCCATATTGACATGGAGAATGTTTTTGGTCTCTAAATCCCACACTAAACGTCTATTTACTAACGTTCCTTTACTTTGCAAACTGCACGGTAAGAGCAAGGGACGATAGTGGAGGTTTCATGTCCCGTATGCCGGTTTTGGGGAAAGGGGAAAAACAATGGGGGATTTCCACACTGTGGAAAACTCCTTGTACCAAATAAGATTGTAAGGCGTAATAGACTGCAAGGGCTCTGATGAAATGTTGTACATACGAATATGAATGTCGTGGGGCCCGCTCCCATGACGACAAGCTGAGAGTGTTGCCTCCATTTTTTGAAGTGTAAAAAGGCACATTATACTTTCTTCTCTAGAGAAAAAATCCAAGGGCAACTCTCTGGGAACTTGGGAAAAAATGAGGGGCATAGATGGGGTCCCGGAAATGGACCAATGATTTCCCAAATTTTATTGCAACATCTAGTGGGTTTGCTAATCAACACCGCAACCCAAACAGGAGCCTTTTGGAGAATATTTACCACTCAGTTTTTTACTTTTTTTCCCAAATCACTCTAGAGGAAGCAGGGATGGGGGAGACATAAATCTCGCCAGCAAGTGGTTTAGCGTCACGAGACACGGCGAGCGATCGCACGCTTTTGTTTAAAAAAACAAGGAGTCCCTCTTGGTTTTTATTGTACCGGGACCCCCCCATCAGCCGTTTCAAACTACTGCACGAGCACAACAGGGACCACCAAGGGACGCATTTCGAGAATGCCTGCCCGAATTTTGGGGGAAGAATGAGAAGCTGCGGTGAAAACGGAGGGCGAGAAGAGGTGTAAAAGCTCATCATGGAGACGAAGAAGGAACCTCTTTAAAAACATCAGTTGAGTAAAGGTTTTCCCAAATTTTCCCGATTAAATTGCCACTGGGGTGCGAAGGGGGCGAATATAAGGGGAAGAAAGAAAGATTGGAAAGATCACTGTCATTTAATCCGGGGGAACAGACCAAATAAAGTCTAATGCGGGGGAGGAAGAGCAAACTGAGGAAACGATGCAAGAGAGAGTAAAAATCCGAGGATCAAAAAGGGGGGAGTACCTGATTTAAAACAGAGGGGGGGGGGCAAGAAAAGCCTCCCCAAATGAATTTCCCCGGAATCACAGTGAGACCCTCCCCAGAGGAAATGGGGGGCATTTAAAAACACCAAGTAACAGAACGGTGGCGTAAGACAAACAAGGGGAAAGGGAAAATCCGGAATAATAATGCCCGGAAGGGGAAAGATTAAAGAAAAGAGCTAACCACCTATTTAAAGGGGTACGGGCTGCTGTGTAATCAGCGAAGTATGAAAAATGTTTTATGGGAGGAAAATCAGGGGGAGAAAAGGGGACTTTCATTAAAGGTCCCTCAGGGAAAAGGGTCTGAAGAATAAACAAATTTTAGCCGAGATTTAGAAATAACAGCAAGTTAATTTTTTTTCCTGTAACAAAAACCAACAGGGCAAACTGGGGATAACTCGAAGCCACCCCCCATTACCCCTGAGGCCCGCGTATATTTCCCTTAAAAAGGCCCCGATTTGGGAAAGATAAAGATACTTGAAATCCGCAGGGAAGGGTTCCTACGGACTAAAAGGGTAAAAAGTCCACATGCGAGGCATGGAAAAAGTTCAAGAGCGAAGGGAAAGGTGCGCTGTGAAAAAGGAGTTGCGCGATGGGCAGAGGAAGAGAAAGAGCGGAAAGGGGGATCAGTGTCCATTGATGGTTTGTCCGCAATATATTCAAGATTGCTTCAAGTGTTTTTTGGAAATTTAGAGATTCGTATGGGGGACAAAATTGGGAAGGTAGGGGAGGGTGATAAAGAGGAAAGTATGGACTGTCCAAGGAGGGGGGGCGAAAGGGGGAGGGAACTGGGGAAGCGGGGCAGGGGGCAAAGAGACAGGGAAACCCGGGGGGGCAGAAAAGGAAGAAACTTGGGAGGGAAAAGGGAGGGAAAGGACATTACGAGGGGGAGGGTAACCCCTGCACTTGAAAAAGAGCCATGAGAGGGAAAACTAGGACAGAGACAGGGAGGGAAAATGAGGAGGTGGAAGATGGGTAGGAGTTTACCGGGCCTTTTTTTGACTTTTGAGAGTAAGGGGCATTGGAAAGGTTCGTACGAGGGCTCGTCGTACTGAGGCTTGTAAAGAGAAAAGAAAAAAAAAAAAAAAAAAAAAAAAAAAAAAACCCCAAAATTTTAAAAAAAAAAAGGGGGGGGGGAAAAAAGGAAAAAAAACCCGGGGCCCCTTAGGGGGGTAAAACTCCCCCTGGCAAAGGGGCCCCCCTTTTTCCCCCCCCGGGCTTCCCCCCCCCCTTTTCCTGACCCCCGGCAGGTCAAAAGGGGGCCCAAAAAAGGGGGGGCGGGGCCTTTGGGCTCGCACCCAACGGGCTTCCGATTCCCCCTTTTTTTCGGTCCCCCGCCCAAATTTCACACGGGGGGGCCCCGCTTTACCCCCTTTTTTTCCTGCTATTAAACCCCCCAGGTGGGGGGCCCCCAAAAAAAAAGGCCCCCCAGGGTTGCCCCCCCGGGGGGGAAAACCTCCTTAAATTGGGGGCATTCCCTTCGAACCCCGGGCCCCCCCCGGAAAGTTAACTTTTGGGGGGGCCCCCCCCCCGGAAAAAAGGGGCATCGGAACGACAAAGGGGAAAAAAGGGCTCCGGCCCCCGGGCATTCTTACGGGTTGAATTTCCCCGTACCCCTCTGAGCAGAAAAGAAAAATCTTTTCCCTGGGTGGAGGTTCCAAACCCCGGAGAAAAATGGCCCTAAGAAGGGGGCGTAAAGTGAAAAATTACCATGTTCCTTTTTGAAACGGCTGGAAAAAGGAGTGAAAGGACGGTAAAGTTTTTTAAGAAAACCGGGGAAGTGAAGGGGAGAAGTTAAGGGAGAAGCGTTTGACGTTTAGGGTGGGGCCCAATTGGGCCGCGTGGAACTTTGGGATTTGAAATTTCCACCGTGGGGAGGGAACATTCAAGAACGAAGGGCTGATAAAACAAAGGAGTCAGTCGAGGCCTCAGTCCTGAAGCGGGTGAGGAAAAGCCCCGGAAATAGGTACAGAGGCATGGGGAAAATGTCTGAAGAGTGGTCCAAAGACGAGGGGGGGTCAAAACGGGGGGGGTATCAAAAGGCCCCCCGGGGGGTACTGGGTTCATGGACAGGGCTGCCATGGTTGGTTACTTCTTCTTTTTTTTTTTAAAGAAAAAAAAAAAAAAAGAAAAGAAAATAAAAACAAAAAAAAGAAAAAAAAAGGGGGACCGGGGAGGGAATTCCCAGGGGAATGAAGGGCCAAAAACCCCCCCGGCCCAAGAGGACCGACACCGCTAGTACGCAATGCAGCAGGGAACCCGTGCCATACCCTACCCTTATGCCAAAACCCAGCAATCTGGATAGCAACCACATCTGCCAGCTCCCTCGGGACAAAAAGAGGGGGGCCGGGATACCCGCCACAAAGCATACCTCCTTCAGCCACCACCCCGAACCCGAAAGGGGGTTTCAGAAAACACCTTCCGCCCAAAAGACCCCAAAAGCTACTCCGGGATCCCGGAGAGGATCGGACACCCCTAGCAATCCAGTTTCCCAGGGAAAAACCGCCCCGCCAAGAAACCTAAACGGAAGGGGATGGCCCCCGGTGTCCTTTTCCCCCTACCTGGGAAACAGCCGCCTGTGGGAGAAATCACAAAGGGCAAAAAGAGGAAGGAAAAAAGGGAGGGGTGAGGAGGAGGAGGGGGAAGGAAAAAGGGGAGGAGGGGGAGGAGGGGTAGGGAGGGGAAATGGGGGGAAATTGGGTTTCGGTCTGGGGAAAAGAAGACCGACGGGGCATTCCCCTAACCCAAGACCCTCCACCACCCCAAGGACCCCCCTTGAAGGGTCAAATTTGTCGAAGGCTTTTGCAAAGTCTGTATTATTTACACTGATTTTTTTGTCTTCTAGGCATTTGGACCTTGTCGTATGATCCATAGCTGGGAAAACAGGAGCGACCTGCCTAAAAACCCGGTTGCCCGGATTGGTTTAAATTTATGGGTTTCAGTGGTGGCGATCTTGCTTCTTTGGACCCCTTTTAAAATTTTTAGATGTGGGGTGTTAGGCTATCGATCTGTAGTTCTTTTCTATTGCTTTACTGCCCCCCTTTTTGGGGTGGGGGTAGTTGATGTTTTTAAACTGTGGGGGGCGACCCCCGTGTCCATGTTTTCCCCCCATAGGATGGGAAAAAACGTGAAGGGGGTTTTTTTGTTCTGATGAAAACAGTTCCCGAGTCTGGCCTTGGGGAGAGTGCAGGGGATGTCATTTATCGCCTGTTCGAAGTCATTTGGCGTCAGGATAACATCAGATAGGCTTGTGTTAACCAAATTCTATGGCTCTCTCATAAAAAATTCATTTTGACCTTCGACTCTCAGTCTAGTTAGTGCTTGCTTAAAAACTGAGTCATATTGGGCCTTGAGTAGCTCACTCATTTCCTTTCTGTCATCTGTGTAGACCCATCTTGTTTAAGTAGGGGCCCAATACTGGATGTTGTTCTCGACTTTGATTTGGCATAAGAAAAGAAATACTTTGGGTTTCTTTCGATTTCATTTATGGTTTTTAGTTCTTCCCGCGATTCCTGACTCTATAAGATTCCTTTAGCTTAAGTTCGATGTTTGCTATTCTCTGACCAGTGTCTCCCTGCGCATTTCAGATATATTGGCCTCTTTTAGCCGCTCTGTTATTCTTTCCGTCGCCTGTAAAGGGAGTGCCTGTCTCTTTCTATTTTACATCTACTCCTCCTTTTTCTTAAAGGAATAAGCCTTGAGCATACATCGAGTGCCACAGACTAATCTGTTCTAGGCATAAGTTGGGGTCTGTGTTGCTTAGTCTGTCTTCCCAGCTTATGTCGTTTAGGACTTGGTTTACTTGGTCCCACTTTATGTTCTTTGGTGAAGGCTCCCTCGTGACTGAACTCATTATGTCGGTCTGGGGCTCCGTGCATACATGTCTGAACCTCGATTATGTTGTGATCCGAGTATATTGTTTTTGATATGATGTCATTTCGTATCAGATCATCATTGTTAGTGAAGATGAGGTCCAGTGTATTTTCCAGTCTTGTAGGCTCTATTATTTGCTGGTTTAAGTTGAATTTTGTGCAGAGATTTAAAAGCTCGTGTGTATGTGAGTTCTCGTCTGAGCTGCCTCTTGGTATTATCACTGCAACAACATTATTTGCTAATATTCCTCCATTTTAGGTGCCTTAAGTTGAAATCCCCCAGGAGCAAGATGTTGGGGCAGGAGCTGGAAGATTTTCCAGACAGTGGTCAATTTTCACCAGCTGTCCTGGAATTGTTGGGACGTGCATCCGGAGGCTTGTAGACTACCACAATGACTAGGTTTTGGTTCTCGATCTTTACTGCTAAAACTTCCATCTACATCATTTGAAGCATTAAGCAGTTCTGTGCAAATAATTGACTCTACGATATACAGGCCAACTCCCCCCTTTTTGCCCGTTCACTCTGTCGCATTTTGATACACAGCTCTGGTAAGTAATTCCCATGGAATTCACAGAGAGAAACGGCAGAGAGGGAGTGAGAGTTGAGTGGTGGTGGTAGCTTGGGTGGCATATGGTGCAGCAAAGGTTTGCTGCATCCTCCTCACCCAGACACGATTCTGCTTCTGACTCTCGCCTCGGCAGTCATAGCAGTTCTCCTTACTTGTCAGTCTCCTACGATCCCCGTTGGGGAGGGGAACTCTACCATCTCCACGATGTCTCATCGTGTGAGAATTAAGCCCAAGTCTGCTGTCGTCGACGACGCCACGAAGCTTGAGCTTGCAGCCTCACTCAACACTTGTCTTCACGCCAAATTCTCGAAGATTACTTCACTGAAAGAAGCTTTCATCGTCACCTTTTTCGATGATGCTGAAGCTGACAAAGTACTTACACCTACAGCCATGAAGACCTTAGAACCTTACCGTCTCCACGTCACCATACATGCGTGCAAAACGCTCTGTGTTCATGAAACGTCTTGACAGGCTAATCAGGAACATGTCTATCGAGGAAATTAAATCATCACTTGAAGACCTCAACACTTGGGCCAAGACTGACTCTGTTGTAAAGATCCCCAACGCTTCCTCGATGCTCAAGGTCGCGTTTCTGGACGTTACCATGGCGACTAGAGCACTGTCTGATGGCCTGGCCATCTCTTACTACTTCACCAACCCTCGACAGATTGAGCAGGAACGATTCACTTGCATAACACCTTGTTGGACATGCTACTCGTATAGCCACTCTACTGCGGATTGCCACGTGAAGAATAAGATATGTTCCACTTGTGGGTCTGCAGATCACGACTTTCGCTCCAGCACTTCCACTGTTGCTCCCACCCTGCATCAACTGTAAGAGTGATCACCATACTCTTGCAGCCAAATGTCCAGTACGCAAGGATATCCTCTCTAAGAAACTGAAAGAAGAAACTAAGAAGTCTACAGGAAACTCTCCTACTTTTGCTGCTATAGCTAAGCTTCAAACGACCACTACCAAGATTCTACAAGCCACTCAGCAACCTCCACCGCTCACAGCCTCTCCTCTACCAGACGATATTTCCACAAAATTCTACTACTGCCTGATGTACGCACACATGCAAAATGCAGCTAACCCGGGTTGTTTCAATACAACTATGAATGATATTCTTGCCCTCAACAATCTGCCATCATTCAACATTCAGCTAGTCCTGCTTCAGCCGATGTTTTGAAGATTATCCCAAAAATCGTCAGTTTCGAGGCACCAGATGACTTGCAAGATTTGATTTCTGCAGAAGCCACCGGCTCTACTTCGCAATCCACCAATGAGAGACCACCATCTCCTTCAGCCACCGCCACTGCCAAGAACCAATCAGAGCCCTCAATGCCTCACGTGCCTCCACCTTCCTCCACCAATGAGAAACCGCCTCCAACGCCAGCCACCACATCCATCAAGACACGAGCAGCGTCCTCGTCTTCCAACCCCAACAAAACTGACCAATCATCGACTTCACTTGTCGCTCACTCTAAGGATAAACAACACTATAATACGATACGTGGAGTCTCCTTCTTCACTACTCCTGAGTATCCTAAAGAAATGGATGCAAAGACATTGATCCCCCTCCTCCAGAGCGACGAAGTCAAGTTCATCTGTAGACCATCACGTGCTCTCTTCCTTAGAGAAGTCATCAATCTCCTTAATGCTCCAGAGATCGACCCAGACCGCAAATTTAGACTCATGACCATGCCAATACCGAAGTTCCAGACTCTTTCTAATGGGACAATAGCTTAACACACCTCAAGCCGACCTCCACCAGTACAACTCATCCTGCTTGCTGCCTTCTGACACTCCCAGCTCCTGCCGCTGCCTTCGCCATCCTCTCCTAGTGAGCCAAGTACCGACATCATTCAAGCCTCTCCATCTATGCCTCCAGTACTTCGGTACCACATGTCCCAAAGTGGTTGGGCCACTTGCCTTGATTCCTCCTCTTCCCCTCCTTCCCATCCTTTTCCAGTATTTCCATCCTTCCTTATCCTTCTTCCTTCCCATCTTACGACAGCTCTCGTCGTCTTCTTCGATTCTTCGACTCCTCACCCAAGCATTCCCACTTGGAGATCCCAGGATAGATTCACTACTCTGGACATATAAATACCACAAAACTCACCTCTGGCTTGCTGAAAATAGCCATGATGAGCTGAAACAACAGCAGCAACATACTGGCGATGCTGAAACATGACTTGAAGCAGCATGGGACACTGTGGAGTACCAGGTAATGCCACTAAGATTTCTCAAGGAAATTCAGTGAAACGGCCTGAATCCTGAGTGCACCTGTATCTGGATGCTGAGAGTGGCAGACACAACATCAGGAGATGGATGCTGCTTGTACGAGTCGATGAAGGAGTTACATTTTCATCTTCCCTTCCTCCGGGCAACCACCATGGCTGCAACCACTGTTAGCCACCAATATTACCATTTCTTATTGTTGATGGAGAATGAATACTCTTCAGAGACAACAACTTTGCTTTATTCGGTTCTTTGTACACGTGGTGTGATAGCTTGCCCTGAGGGACATGCCAGGGCCCCCAATCCATGAGGGAGATAGAGGAGTAGTAAGGGCTGAAGCTAGACCCACAAGATGGCAGCACTGGTGACGCAAAATATAAATGCAGCTCAACGTGAAATATAAACCCCAACAGGATATACATATCATATAGTATCGAGCCACATTTATATTTTGCATCACCAGTGCTGACATCTTGCGTGCCTTAGTATAACAATCTGGCAATATTTTGGTGTAAGTCTCATTGTTGTACGATTATTTTACAACAAATTGTAGTCATTACAATGAATTATAGTCGATCAAGGTGCTTATTATTATTTATTATTATTAAAGATTCGCCGGTATTCTCCCGGCCCGGGCCTTTTCCAAGTGGTGGCCCGGCCTTGGCTCCCTCTTGAGGGAATGTCTGAGACCTAAGGGGCCATTCAGAGTTCCCGCGCGCGGAGCAAAAAAAAATTCGAAAATATATGAAAACTGAGTTATTGTTACCAAAAAATAGCTGAACTTTCTGGCTACACGCTGGTATAATTATTATCCTTGTACGATGTTTCTAAAAGGAATTACAGCCATTTATAACAGGCATGGTGACAGCGCTGACGCAACATATTGCGTGAGAAGCGTGACTGCTTGTTTACGTTTTTGTTACGTTTTTCCCCCTGTTTTTTATCGTTTTTTATATTT
>NC_069406.1:6370203-6401644 GCF_026875155.1 Cherax quadricarinatus | reverse complement strand
GTGTGTAGAAATTAAAATTGCTGTTTGATTCATTTAAGTCATTCAATAAGAGGTTGGTATCAGGATCAATGCTTGTAATCATAAAATTTATAGTGACTAAAATCACAAGGGTATTAAAAGAGGACAACATCAAAGCTGCTTTCATAGAAAACCTGGAAGCTTTCTACAACAGATGGGAACATAAAAAGTCTGGGATGAATGGTACTGCCCTTGATACTGGCCATGTAGTCAGAAACTGTAAGGCTGGAGGTGAAGTCCTGGTAGTCAGTAAATGTGGGGCTCATAGTGCTGTCCTGGGAGACAGTAATGGTGAAGCTGGAGGTGCTGTCCTGGGAGACAGTAATGGTGAAGCTGGAGGTGCTGTCCTGGGAGACAGTAATGGTGAAGCTGGAGATGCTGTCCTGGGAGACAATAATGGTGAAGCTGGAGGTGCTGTCCTGGGAGACAGTAATGGTGAAGCTGGAGATTTTGTCCAGGTAGTCGGGAATTATACGCAGGAAGGAATACATATAAATGACATCATAGGGGACAGGAGCCGTAGTAGGGAAACAAGTGTAGTCAAAGATAAGATAAAACCAATATTGCAAACTAGAAATACCGCAGGAAATAGCAAACAAGAGGACTCCACTAGCAATAGTGAGGATATATTACCAAAAACAATGGTGGGAGCTCCATTGTTGGTGCTAGTGAGGATAGGAGTAAGACAGGGAAACATGCACCAACAGGGAATACAGTCACAGAAATCCAAGGCAAATGGAAACCAAGCCTGTGCACATACTATGCACTTGGTATCTGCAGGCATGGGAAATCTGGAAAAACAGACGGGACGTGCAACTATGACCACCCTAGAAAATGCCATGCCCATATGACAACAGGAAAATGCAAACTCCCTTCCTGTAAGCTTTTTCACCCTGAAATGAGTACCTCTTCAGTACAGGAAAGACTGTGCTATAACTTAAATTTCCAGGCACACCATCTAAAGGGGACAAAAAGATACAAAACATCCAGGCCATGGGAAAACCTGGGTAGCCACAGCCACTCAAGAGGGAGTGGTTTTTTAGTGCCAGGAAGGAAAAAAAAAACTGGCAGGAAATGGCAGAAATCATACACCAAATCCAGTCATTCCTGGAGTGGAACCACAGTCGATGGCCTCCACTCCAAACCAACAGATACAGATACTAATGCCGGAAAAAAAATCCCCCCCAGTACCAACAATACCACCAGTCCGATGACATTCTTCTTTGCAAATATACAGGGTCTAAAGCCAGCAACAAACAACAAAATACCTTTCATCCGTGGACTGCTTGCAGAGGCAAAGGCAATGTTCGCGGCTTTCACTGAGACCCACATAAAGGATCACTTGGACAACGAAATATGGATCCCAGGTTACAACCTATACAGATGTGACAGAGTGAACAGGCAAAAGGGGGGGGGTTGGCCTGTACATTGCAGAGTCACTTGTTTGCACAGAACTACTTAATGCCTCAAATGATGTAGTGGAAGTTTTAGCAGTAAAGGTCGAGAACCAAAACCTAGTCATTGTGGTAGTCTACAAGCCTCCGGATGCAACATCCCAGAAATTCCAGGAACAGCTGTTAAAAATTGACCACTGTCTGGAAAATCTTCCACCTCCTGCACCCAACATCTTGCTCCTGGGGGATTTCAACTTAAGGCACCTAAAATGGAGGAATATAGCAAATAATATTTTTGCAGTAATAACACCAGGAGGCAGCTCTGATGAAAACTCACACTCACACGAGCTTTTAAATCTCTGCACAAAATTCAATTTAAACCAGCAAATAATAGAGCCTACTAGACTGGAGAATACACTAGACCTCATCTTCACTAACAATGATGATCTGATAAGAAATGTCACCATATCAAAAACAATATACTCAGATCACAACATAATTGAGGTTCAGACATGTATGCATGGAGCCCCAGACCGACATAATGAGACTAGTCACGAGGGAGCATTCACCAAATTCAACTTCAATAACAAAAACATAAAGTGGGACCAAGTAAACCAAGTCCTAACCGATATAAGCTGGGAAGATATACTAAGCAACACAGACCCCAACTTATGCCTAGAACAGATTAACTTGGTGGCACTCGATGTATGCACAAGGCTTATTCCTCTAAGAAAAAGGAGGAGTAGATGTAAAATAGAAAGAGACAGGCGCTCCCTTTACAGGCGACGGAAAAAAATAACAGAGCGGCTAAAAGAGGTCAATATACCTGAAATGTTTAGGGAGACACTGGTCAGAGAAATAGCAAGCATCGAACTTAAGCTAAAGGACTGCAAGAAGCCCCTGTCACGAGCCTTTTCCATCCTATGGAGAGGGAGCATGGACACGGGGGTCATCCCACAGTTACTAAAAACAACAGACATAGCCTCACTCCACAAAGGGGGCAGTAAAGCAACAGCAAAGAACTACAGACCAATAGCACTAACATCCCATATCATAAAAATCTTTGAAAGGGTCCTAAGAAGCAAGATCACCACCCATCTAGAAACCCATCAATTACACAACCCAGGACAACATGGGTTTAGAACAGGTCGCTCCTGTCTGTCTCAACTATTGGATCACTACGACAAGGTCCTAAATGCACTAGAAGACAAAAAGAATGCAGATGTAATATATATACAGACTTTGCAAAAGCCTTCGACAAGTGTGACCATGGCGTAATAGCGCACAAAATGCATACTAAAGGAATAACAGGAAAAGTCAATCGATGGATCTATAATTTCCTCACTAACAGAACACAGAGAGTAGTCGTCAACAGAGTAAAGTCCGAGGCAGCTACGGTGAAAAGCTCTGTTCCACAAGGCACAGTACTCGCTCCCATCTTGTTCCTCATCCTCATATCCGACATAGACAAGGATGTCAGCCACAGCACCATGTCTTCCTTTGCAGATGACACCCGAATCTGCATGACAGTGTCTTCCATTGCAGACACTGCAAGGCTCCAGGCGGACATTAACCAAATCTTTCAGTGGGCTGCAGAAAACAATATGAAGTTCAACGATGAGAATTTCAATTACTCAAGATAAGGTAACCGAGGAAATTAAATATTCATCAGAGTACAAACAATTATTTGGCCACAAAATAGAGCGAAACACCAACGTCAAAGACCTGGGAGTGATATGTCGGAGGATCTCACTTCAAGGACCATAACAATTTGTATCAATCGCATCTGCTAGAAAAATGACAGGGATGGATAATGAGAACCTTCCAAAACTTTTGGAGGCCAAGCCCATGATGACACTCTTCAGGTCACTTGTTCTATCTAGGCTGGAATATTGTCTGCACACTAAAACAGACACCTTTCAAGGCAGGTGAAATGCTGACAAGAAAATGTAATGAGAACTTCCGGACGCACTTAACGGAGATAAAAACCTCAATTTAATGGGAGCGATTGGAGGTTCCTAAACCTGTATTCCCTGGAACGCAGGAGGGAGAGTTACATGGTTTATATACACCTGGAAAATCCTAGTGGGGACTAGTACCGAAACTTGCACACGAAAAATACTCACTACGAAAGCAAAAGACTTGGCAGGGACGATTGCACCATCCCCCAATGAAAGCAGGGGTGTCACTAGCACGTAGAGACCATACAATAAGTGTCTGGGTGCCAAGGACTGTTCAATGCCTCCCAGCATACATAAGGGGATTTCCAACTGACCCCCTGGCAGTTTCAAGTGGCATGGACAAGCACTAATGTCGTTTGACCAGCCGGGCTGTGGCTCGTACATTGGTTTGCCATGCAGCCAGCAGCAACAGCCTGGTTGATCAGGCTCTGATCCACCAGGATAGGCCTGGTCACAGGGACCGGGCCGCGGGGGCGTTGAACCCCCCGGATCTCTCTCCGCGTAAACTTCACAGCCAAGTATAGTGAATGAATCTATAATTAGACATAAGTATAGACATAGTAATACTCTAAAGCTAAAAAATAGCTAGCACCTGAAAATTTTAACAAATGTAAATATGTGAACTAAGGTAGTTGTTTAAGCTAAATTAAGGAGACAAATATAAAGTGATAATATTAAGTTGTGTCGTGAACAAATAAAGTGAATGATTCAATAAATGAGCTTTGGAATTAATAGTAAAATTAATGGAAGTTTACACTTTAGCACTGAGAATAGAACCTTGATTATTTTAACAGTTGATGAATATATGAACTAAGGTAGTTATTAAGCTGAAAATAAGGGAGAAAATACATAATTGACATTAAACTAAGTAATGATAATACAAAGTTAAATGGGACAGATAGTCACTATGATATTAGTATTTGATTGGGAGTAAGATCTGACTTGTAATATGTAATAAGTTGAGCAATTAAACTGCTCTAATAAAAAGGAAAAAAAATATGAGATAGTTGCTACTAGTAACAAATGAAAGTTTTGGGAATTGTACAATAATGTAATTGGAATATACATAATTGCACACACGTATAAAGGGGACTAATTATGTAGTGGTAAACAAATTTAAATGGACAGTTAGACAACTATGAATGTAAATTAATTTATGAGTATCATCTGACTTGCGACACAAAATTATTAGCAATTATAACATTTAAAGAGGAAGTAAAAGTATTTGGAGGCAGCTGGTATTAGCTAGTAAAAAAAATGCACAATAATGTTAATAGGAACGTACGCTATATGCATCTAATGTATATATTGTGTTTAAGGCATTTTTCTAATCTGTTACAGATATGTCTGCTTTTCTAAGGAAGGTAGATAAAAGCATGTCTCATTTGAGACAGTATATTTTTTTTTTTTGTTGTCTGTGATGGTTTCCTAACTAGTATTTTCCTTCTTGGTGAAAACATGATGTATTTGGTTTCTTGTTTAAGTTTTCTCAGACCTGAACAGAAGGTTTTGACATTTTCCTTGTTAGACATTCGTTGTTGTACACTCAGTTTTCTTGATAATTGCTGATTTAATAGGTCCTTTCTTATATCATATGAATGAAGTTGATCATAATTCTGTATTTATACTTGTTTTCCTAGCAGATGTGTTTCTTTGATTCATTGTTTTTGCATGATAACTTTTATGTGGTCTTTGTATTATCTGATAGCAGTTCCTTTCACTGTACTTGGGTTTTGCACTATGAATGGAGAGGCTGTTTATTATTGACTGCTTTCAGACAACTTTTAATAGTATAATTATTATAATTATACAATTGTTGTATGAATAAGAGTTAAATCTTTCTGTTCTTTATGTGAATAAAAATACCCCCGGTATTCGATATTAATCAGTGTTCTTGAGAAGCTCATCGAATACCGATAATATTGAAAACCGAATAAATTTTTCCTAATATAGAATTATTGGAAAATCAAATTATCCGTTGCAAAGACACCTATAATATGATTATAAAAAAATTTTTGCTACATGAATTATTATGTTTTAATGCATTTGATTTATTTCTATAAGCAATAAATAATTGACACTTACTTTAATGAAGATCTGGTGAGGATTTGATGTTTGGGTTGGTGTTGTGGTTGGTGGGGGATGGGGGGGGGTGGATTGGTGTGCTGGTTGGGTGGGGGGGGGGTTGTGGGGGTGATAGGGTAGATCGTTGAGTGGATATGATGTTCTAGGTTGTGTTTTTGGTAGTGAATTGGGGCTAGCGGTGTGTGTTTTTGCGGTGTGGAGGGTTTAAGGGGGGGTTCGGTGTTGAGGGTTATGGTGGTGTTGTGTTGTGAGGATAGTGTGGGGAGTTGGCTTGGGGTTTGTGTTGGTTGGGTGGGTGTTGATGGGTTGGGTTGGTTGTTGAGTATGGCGTTTGCGGTAGCGGTGGGGTGGGGTGTGTTTGTGTGGGGGGGGGGGTGGTGGGGGGGGGGTGTGGGTTGTCGTGTTTTGGGGCGTGTGGGGGGGTGGGTGGCTGGGGAGTTGTTTTGATGGTGAGGTGTCGGTTGTGCTTGTTGGGTGGTGTGGGTGTGGTGGATGGTTGGTGGGTCGATGCTTGTAGTGGGGATTGGGGGTTTTGGTGGGTCTGGTAGTTGTGTTGGGGTTGGTGGCGGTTTTGGTGTGGGAAGACTGTGTGGAGGGGGGATTGGTGTGTGGATTAGGTGTTAGGGTGGAAGGTGGTGGGGTGGGGGGTTGCCGGGGTTATAAGTGGATGATGGTGGTGTGGAGAGAGTTTAGTTTGTATTGATGTATATTTTTAATGTTTTGGCTTGATAGGTTTATCATGTAAATATAGTTGATTTATTATATGAAGATATTTTTGTTTGACATCAGCGTATGCTGATTCTTGGTCCGTTTGGGGTTGGGTTGCATTTGGGTTGTTGTTGTGTTTTTTATGTTTGTGGTGATAGGGTGGGGGTTGGTTTTAGATGAGGGTTAAATTGTGGAGTGGGGGTGTCGGCGGGTTGGGTTGGTGGTGTTTTGGGTGGCGTATGGTTGGTTGTCTGGTTGGTTCGGTGGTTTGATATGTGTGTTGTTGGGTGTGATGGTGGATGTGTTCTAAAATTTTTTGGGATTTGCATGGTGTGATGGGTTGGGGTTGGGGGTTTTTGTGGTTGATTTGGGTTTGGGTGTGGTAGCGGAAGTGGTCGTTTAATTGTGGGGGGGGTGTAAAGGGGGGTTGGAGGCTGGTGGGGGGGTTATAGTGGGTGCTCGGTGATGGGTTGGGTTTGTTGTTTGCGTAGGGTGGCTTGGGGGTAATATGAGGATTGAGTTCGGTGGAGTGCGCGTAGTGGGTGGTGGTTAGATGGGGGGGGGGTGGGTGTTGAAGGAGTTGTTTCGTTTTGGATTGAAGTGGTTTAAGTTATGATTGTTTGGAGAGTGTTAGCGCGGGGGTGTGGTGGGGAGGGCGGGTAGTGTTGGGTCTCTGGGTTGGGGTGTGGATGGATGATGGGTGAGTGGTGTGTCCCTGGTGTGGTAGTGAAGTATATGTTGCATGTTTTTACTATTACGATTATTATGATCGTATAGATTATGAATTTTTCTTCGATTATTTATTATATTATATGTTTATATTAAACAAAATTAAATTGACTATGTGTTTAATAAAAGGGGTGGATAATATGTGGGACCTAAGTTTATGTTTATGATGCTTTTTTTTTATTTATATTGTGATTATTATTGAAAATCCTTAATTGGGATGGGACGGGAGGGAGGGTGAGGTGTTAGTGTTTAGAAGGGACCCTTTCCATTAGGCGTTGAGTAAGCAAGTCATTTTCGGGTTACTTCCTTCTTCTTTTAATGCCAATAGGACGCTTGAGGAGTCACGGACTCTGTCGCACAACAAATCTGTCCATAGAGCTCTGTACCTCTGTTCCTTTACCAATTTTCTAAAACTGGGCCACAACATTGTCATTGTAATAGTCACCAGCAGGCTTGCAATAGCTATGTGATTACGGTTGAATTTTCATCCATAAAGGTTTGCAGTTCAACCCACTTTGCACACATTTCCTTAATGTTTTGAAATAGGCAACATTGGATTCCACAACTGGCACTAGGTATCAGGGTTAGCCCCAACCCTTCCAATATCTTTCTTATTTCCATATAATTCTTACCCTTATTACTACAGAGTTGGCACTAGAGCTTTCTTGGGGCCCATGGTGTCTTATTTTGGAGAAAACAAGCACCAACACAGTGATAAATATGGCTATACTGGAATGTACTGAAATGTATCCTTAGATGAGTGCACACTGCTGGCTTGTATAACTGGCACACAGGGGGAGTTCAGGCCACTGTGGACAGGTCTTGTACGAATCGTATCAAATACCGGGTGTTCAATCGAATTACGAGGAAAATTTTTAGGATATAATGCATCGAATACGGATTTATCTGAATACCGATGCCATCGAATTCCGGGGGTCCACTGTATTCCTTCTTAAGCGCAATTCACTCTGCAGTGCTCTATGACCTTTTCAGTTTAACACTTAGTTTGATTATATTTACTGCTTTCCCTCACATCAGCGAAGAGTTGCATTCATAAGACCACATCATTATAGATAGAAGGCGCATATATAATGATAGTGGGTTTATTCAACATGTTTGATATTGTGTTCATGTCACCTTTGCACCATTTGTTACATTTTTAGGTATTTTTTAATTGTTTTTTAGTGGTGCCTCTATATTGTAATGAACAGATAGAGGAAATCAGCTCTAATATTAATTATTTATGTATGGCATACTGGTCTGAGGCCCATCGTAAGTTCTGAGGTATCGGGAAACGAGTAAAGTGGTCCCCCGCTTTTCTTAGTTCCTGGCAATCGTAAATTTGCCAATCATTGGGTATTTTTGTCTACACTTGGACTCGCTTTTCATGGTTGACCGCGAGTCATTGTTGTCAGGGATGCTTTACCCACGGTGTGACCGGGGCGGCAGCCAGTCTGCATTGTTTACGTGAGCGAAGGTCCACTCAGTTGCTCACGGAAATATTTCCATAATATTCCATTTTATTTTAGTGCTTGCAAGTTATCAAATAAGTACCATGGCTCCAAAGAAGCTCCTTGTGCAAGCTGTGGTAAAGTGGTGAGAAATACGATTGATTTAAGAAAACATCATTGAACTATATTGAAAAGTGTACAAGTGTTGCCGAACTCGTCCAGGATGTATAAAGAAAACCTACACAACTTATGTTCCATAGTGGCAAGAAAAAAAATAAGGAAGCTGTTGTTGTAAAGGGGGTAACTGTTACTGACAAAAATGAGATCACCAGTACTCGAAAGAGGTTGAGATTGTTTATTAATGGTGTGGAGAATGAGAACAAATTAGCAGGAGATACTCTTTGACTTTGATATTTGTGAAATAGGCTAGGTCAGTTGCATGAGATTTGGTAAGGAAATTGCTCAAATAGTGGTGATGTGGTGAATTTAAGGCCAGCAAAGGTGGTTGACGAACGGCATACCACAGTGTGGTAAGTATGGTGAGGGACGGTTTCCAATGAGGACCACAAGGCGGTGAAAAAATATGTGCTTTGATTCCAGGGAGTACATAGAGGCGAAGGGACTGAAAACCTGAACAAGGTGTTTCAATTGGTGATGAAACATGCCTCTTTTGGAGAAAAAATGCCAAAGAGAACCTTCATTACACAAGAGGAAAAGGCAATGCCAGGACATATGCCTATGAAAGACATGTTGACGATATTGTTCTGTGCCCATACTGATAGTGGTGATTTCAAAGTGAAGCTCTTACTAGTGTACCATTTGAAAATCCCAGAAGTGTTCAGGAAAAAAAACAATGTTATGAAGAGAAATTGTGGTGTTTTGGAATTCTAATGTAAGGCATGGGTATCGAGGGAAATTTTCGTCGTGTGGTTCAAATGATAGTGTTTTGGCCCTAGTGGTGAAGGAGTATCGGGGAAAAAAAAGGCTCACCACTGAGGAGCGCAAGACTTCAGCAGGAGAGCAACACATCGCAGCTCAGAATCTTGCTGCAGAGGAGGAGGAAGAGAGATGGAAGAAGGTGCCTTCTTCAGAAATTAAAGAGATTTTTACTATGTGGGGTAAGATGGAAAGCTTTATGGAGAAACATCACCCTAACAAGGTTGTTGCAAGCCAGGTTGGCAAGATGTAGTGACAAAGTCTTGGGCCATTTTAGGGAAGTGTTAAAGGGACGCCAGAAACAGAGCTCTCTCCACAGTTATTTTGCGAGACAGGACTCCAGTGACTCTCAAGGTGGTCCTAGTGGCATTAAGAAACAGAGAAGACAAGCAACCCCAGAAAAGCAATTGGTACCTGAGGTGTTGCTGGAAGGGGATTCCCCTTCCAAACTATAAACAATCCACTCTCTCTCCTCCTCCAGTCTCCCATACACTAAGAAGAATCTCCAATAAAGGTAAGTGTTATGCTGTTAATGTTTCATTCATCATTTCCCATTGTATTGTTTATGTACTACATGTATATTTCATGTAAAAATTTTTTTTTGTTTTAATACTTCTGGGTGTCAGGAACGGATTAATTGCATTTACATTATTTCTTATGGGGAAAATTGATTCGTAAATCGTAAATTTCGTTTATAGTAACGGCTCCAGGAACGGATTAATTACGAAAAATGAGGGACCACTGTACGTCGCTAAGTGAGGAGAGACTGCATTAACCCTTAAACGGTCCAAACGTATATATACGTTCACTCGTGCAGCACCCCAAATATTTTGAAAAGAAAAATCTTTTTTTTTTTTATAGAAAAAAGAGCACCTTTTTCTAAGTATTATAGAATAATCAAAAGCTTTTAGGGTCAGTACTTACCGAGATATGAGGCCAAGAAGTTGGCACTGGATACTCATGTGACAGCAACATTGAGTCCTGCCACTTGCAGAAGTTTTGCCGATATACCTTTTTATTTTATTTTTCATATTTTATGTAATTTTTATGTTCTGATAATTACAATTTGTAGTAGTTCTTGTCATTTTATAACCAATCTTTGTTTTGACACTAGTATTAGGTACTGAAATTGTACTTGCAATGTCACAAACACACTGACAGGTGGACATTTACACCTGCCTTGGTCATTTAATATTGTCTTGGAATATAAACAAAGTATTTATATGTCCCAGCAATGTTTTGGATATGTGGAAGTATATAATAATAATGAGGAGGAGGAGGAGGATGAGGAGAAGAAGGAGGAAGGAGGAGGAGGAGGATGAGGAGGAGGAGGAGGAGGAGGAGGAGAAGGAGGATAATAATAATAATAATAATAATAATAATAATAATAATAATAATAATAATAATAATAGGTAAGAATAATAATATGTAATAATATGTTCCCTTGAAACATGAAAAACAAAGTCCACCCCTGACAGTCACATGATAAGGGGAGATAACATCTGATAAGAGCTGACATTTGATGAGCGTAAACAAGGGTGGGGGAGGGTGCAGCTGATAAGAAAAGATTAGATGACCATCCCCCTCCCTTTGTTTTTGCTGGTACACAAACATTTCTGTCGGTTTGTCAAGCTCCCTGTCTCTCTGTCTATCCATCTAGCTCTCTGTCTCAGAGAGAGCCACAAGACTGCATCATCACTTTTACTCACATCTTCAAGCAGAGTATATCACTTTGTCTGGATTTTTGGGTTATCGTAGGTAATTTATACTACGTATACTTGTATTTATGTGTAGCTGTGAGACAGAGATAGACAAAGACAGATTGAAAGAGATAGACAGAGACAGATAGACAAAGCCAGAGACAGACAGACACAGATAGACAGATAGAGACAGATATACAGAACAGCAGAGACAGATAGACAGAGACAGATAGACAGAGACAGATTAGAGATAAACAAGACAGAGACAGATAGACAGGCACAGATAGACAGACACAGACAGAGACAGATAGACAGAGACAGATAGAGATAGACAGAGACAGATACAGACAGGGATAGACAAAGATCAACAGACCCTAAAACTTGGGGTTAACATCACTTTCCTCTTAAAAGAGGTGTTAATATGACATTACATCAGTGAATCCTTGGTGTTTGCCACACTTTTGCTCTAGCTGGTGCTCAATTTAACTGGCACTCCCACAAGGTACTAAGTGGTCCCAGATTTTTTAATACTGCGCACACCTAGTGTTAAGACCAATTCTATGCTGACCAGGCATCTCAGGCCATTCGTGCCAAAATTTGGAGGCAGGAAAAATAAAAATATATATACGTTTGAGGGCGTTGTGTGAGTGACTGTATATATACGTTTGGACCGTTTAACTCTTGACTGTCGCGGCCTTTATATATACATCTTACGAGGTACTGTGTTCGACGTATAATATCATAATTTCTAGCGGCTTCAAATCAAGAAGGAGAAAGCTGGTGGGCCCCACATGGAGAGAATGTGTCTGTGTGGTCATTGTGCACCATATAAAAAATATCCTGGAGCACGCAGTGCATAATGAAAAAAAAAACTCCTACCGTTTTTTTTAATTAAAATGCTGACTTTGTGATCTATTTTCGTATAGTATTTATGGTTATTTTCTCGTTTTCTTGGGTCTCATTTGATAGAATGGAAAACATATTATAGAAATAGAGGTGATTTTGATTGATTTTACTATAAAAAAACCCTGGAAATGGAGCTCAAAGTGGGGAAAAATTGTTTGGATTTTTGCCGATGTTCAAAAGTAAAAAAATTTGATGTCATTGTCCAATAAATGTCCAACTAGCCATTCTAATATGTAGTCGTGAATTGGGTTTTAGTTATTTATACAATTTTTTAACGTATGGCAGTGACTGCATGATAGGAAATCTTCTATTTTTTGTTTGAATGAAAATTAAAATTAGAAAGTAAGAGTAATATCAGAGGGGCCTGGAGACATGACTGATGAACAAAGAAAATGTTATTTTAGAGTCAGGAATGTCTGCATTGGTCATTCTGGACCTTATTTTGAAAATTGTCATATTTTTTAATTTTTGTGAAATTGGCCAAATTGCAAATTTCTGACTACGTTATTGAGTAGTTGAAATTGGTAAATGGGCAATTTCTTGTACTCAGTCGATAGAAAATATGGAGTTCTAAAGAAGTAGCTATGAGTTTGGTCGACTGGAACAATGGAATTAGCTGAAAATAGGGCTCAAAGTGGGCGAAATTGCCAATTTATAAATATTGCCGAAGTCGCTAACTTCTCGAGAGCGTAATTCCGTCAGTTTTCCATCAAATTTCGTTTTTTTTGGTGTCATTACAATCGGGAAAAGAATCTCTATCATTTCATAAGGAAAAATATTTTTTTTTTTTTAAATTTTACGAGACCAGGAGACACCTCAGGATTGGGGGTTGCGACAGTCAATGGGTTAAGGGTTAATATTATTATACTCCAAGAATATAATAAAAATTAAAGATGTTTGTGTTGAAGTCATATTGTTTACTCAATTATTAGTTAACATAATTATTATACACAACTTGTGATTTATCTTGAAGATCTTTACAGATAAACATTTAAGTGACAATTTTATTTAGTGAAACATGTGACAATAGAGAAAAAAATAATTTTTAGTTGAGTATGTTGTGTTGGTAATTATGGAATATTGCATTACACTGATTCATATCTCTATTTCAGACATATTTTGTGGAAGACTACCAGGTTGTGTCTTGCCAGACACTATATCTTCAGTACTTCAAGAAAGGCAACAGCTGTTCCTCTTGTGAAGTTTTAACTAGCTGTTACTAATTAAACAATTTTGCTTTTGAAATTGGGAATTCTATCTAAAAATGCATGGCAGTTAATTCTTTGAGGGTCCATTTTGTAGTTCTATGACTTTTAAATCAGGGTCCAAGCTGTAATACTACATCATGAGCTCAGCTTACTCAGATAAGCCATGAGCTGTAAATTTGTGCTTAAATATGAGAGAATGCATCTGTGTGGTAAGTGTGCACCATGTAAAACAAATCCTGCAGCATGCAGTGCATAATGAGAAAAAAAGGTGCAACTGTGTTTTTGGATTAAAACAGCAAATTTTTGGTGTACTTTCACATGATTTTTTTGGTAGCATTCACTGTTTCTTGGTCTCATTTGATAGAATAGAAGATGTATTACAGAAATGATTTTGATGGATTTTAGTACTGAAAATTAGCTTGAGATTAAGTTCAAAGTAGTAGAAATGTTCTATTTTTGTTGATGTTACAGGGTAAACCCAAGTTCACATCAAATGCCCAAAGAAACAATGTCAGCTTGTGGGTTTTAAAGTTTTTGTTGCTAAAGGGCACAAATATTTTTTATAAAAAATTATTACAATTTTTCATAAAAAAAAAAGCTTTATTTTTTGGTGTTAAAAAAATTTAAATTGGTAAATTTAAAAAATAAAAAAATGGGGTTTTTCATTTGAAAAAGCCTAAAAAATGAAAATTTAATAAATAGTGAAAATGTTTTTTTAAAGTGCCAGGAATAACGGGCATTGTTTATTCTGGATCATTTTTTAAAATTTGGAATATTTTAAATTTTGTGTAAAAAGGGCCCAAATTACCTGTTTTCAACCCACTTTATTGGGAAGTTTAAAACATTTTATTTGGGCAATTTTAGGGTGCTCAGAAATATAATATGGAATAATACTAACAAAATAGTTTAAGAATTTGGTCTAATGGAACATTGAAATTTTGGCCCCAAAAACAAGACTCAAAGTGGGGAAAATTTCCCCAATTTGAAATAAAAAACTGCCCCCAGAAAAATTTGCAGGGGTATAATTTCATAAATTTTTTATAAAACTTTGAAATTTTTATTTTTTTTTACCTTCAAAAAAAGATTTTTTCCATAAATTTTAAGAAAAAAAAAAAACTTTTTTTTAGACCCTGGGGGGGAATTTTCAGTTTAGGGTCTAAACTCTCAAAGGGTAAATTTAAAAAAATACAATTTAAATTTTTTTCTTTAATTAAATTTTTTTAGAAAAATCTGTTTAAACAAAAGAACAAATAATAATAATAATATTGTAGAGTGTATCTGCAGTGTTTTTTGTAAAATATTTAAACTTTTAAAAACAAAAAAAAATTTTTATAGTCCTTTAACACACAAAAAAACTTTATCGGTTTTTCATAATAGGATTTAAATTTTTTTCCTAAAAAAAACTTAACATGGGAAAATGTTCATAAGGAAAACCATGTGTTTTTAGTGTCCAAAAAGTTAAAAAAAAATTTTGAAATTGGGCTTTTGAGTACATAAAAAGATTAACTATTCCACGTTGTTTTGACTAAAATATTTTTAAAAGAAAAACCTTTATTAAAAAAAAAAATTTTGGGGAAACTTTAAAGGAAAAAAAACCCCTATGAATGTTCTGAGGCTGGAAAAGTTTTAGTAAAAAAAAACCTTTTTTTGGGACAACATGCAAAAGTACATACAGGATATTAAAAACCCTATGAATGTTTTTGGGGTGTTGAAATTTTTTAGTCAAAAAAAAACCATCTTGTGACACATGCAAAAGTACATAAAGGAGATAAACCATATCAAATGTTCAGAGTGCCCAAATGTTTGTGAAAAAAAGGAAACTTGAGACACAATGAAAGTAAAATTTCGGAGATAAACCATATCATGCTCCCGAGTGTCTGAAAGTTATAGTGAAAAAAGGGAAACTTTTAAACACATGCGAGTTTTCATCAAAAGGTAAACCATTTCAATGCGTGATGGTTTTAAATGTTTTAGGTAAAAGGCCAAATCTTGTGTCACATATGGATTTCATACAGGGGAATTTAAAACCCTATCAATGTGATGAGTGTTTTTAAATGTTTTTTTGTGTAAAATGCAGGCTTGTGACACATATGAAGTACATTTCAGGGGATAAGCCCCTACAATGTTCTGAGTGTTTTGAAATGTTTTTTGTTAAAAAAGCAAAAATTGGGACACATTTGAGAATTCATACAGGAGATAAAACACATCAGTGTTTCAGTGTGTTTTGGAATGTTTTACTGAAAAATGCATTTTGTTACAATATAGAGGAAAATACAGGGGATAAAACCCTATGAAATTTTTTGAGTTTTTGAAATTTTTAGTGTAAAAAGGGAAACTTTTGACACATGCAAGAATTTCATTCAGGAGATAACCATATCAAGACTGAGTGTCTGAAAATTTTTTTTAGTGTAAAAGCAGTCTAAATGTTACTTAATTGGGGTACATTTCAAAGGGGATAAACCATAAACAGGGGTGCAGAGGGGTTTGAAATTTTTTTAGTGTAAAAAGAGGGCTTTTTGAACATATGGGAGTTCATACAGGAGATAAAAACCCTATTTAATTTTTCTGAGGTCTGAAATGTTTTTTTAAAAAAAAACAATCTTGTTAAACTTTTCACAAGTTCTTCAAAAGATTTAAAACATGTTAGTGTTTAAAAGTTTCCCGAAAATATTTTTATAAAAAAAAACTCATCAGAAAAGTAAAAGGGATTTTACCTTTAAAAGTGTGGAAATGAAATATTTAAAGAAATGTCCCTATAAAACTATTAAATTTTGAGGAGATAAAGTATTAATGTTCAAAAATCTTAAAATTTTATAAAAAGATGTTTTTGTAACTTTTGGGGAGTAATGAGAGTTTAAATAATATCAAATATGGAAAATTTTGTAAAGGTTTAAGTCTCTTAAATTTCTTTCTGCGTTAAAAAAGAGTGAAAAATCAGTTTAACAACAGTATGAAAAATTCAGTGAACAATTTGTATGAAATATTCATTAGAATTTAGCAGGAAATTTTTTAGTTTAACAACAGTTGTAAAAAAATTTAGTGAACAAAGTGGTGAAACAAGGGAGAAAAAGAACACGGGGTCAATTACTATAAGGGTTTAAAACTAAAAAGTTTTTTTTTTAAAAGATTTGAAAATATTTCCACAACAATGATAGAACTTTAAAATACTTTTTTATATCTATATACCCGGGGGTTTACCTGGGAGGTTCCGGGGGGTCAACACCCTTGCGGCCCGGTCTGTGACCAGGCCTCCTGGTGGATCAGAGCCTGATCAACCAGGCTGTTGCTGCTGGCTCATGCAAACAAACGTTTGAGCACAGCCCGGTTGATCAGGAACTGACTTTAGGTGCTTGCCCAGTGCCCAGCTTGAAGACTACCAGGGGTCTGTTGGTAATCCCCCTTATGTATGTGGAAGGGCAGTTGAACAGTCTCGGGCCCTGAACTTATTGTATAGTATCTTAAACGTGCTAGTGACAACCCCTGCTTTTCATTGGGGGATGGTGCATCGTCTGCCAAGTCTTTTGCTTTCGTAGTGAGTGATTTTCGTGGCAAGTTCGGTACTAGTCCCTCTAGGATTTTCCAGGTGTATATAATCATGTATCTCCCCCCTTTGCTTTCCCAGGGAATACGGTTTGGGAAACCCTCAAGCGCTCCCAGTAATTGAGGTGTTTTACCCTCTGTTATGCGTGCCGTGAAGGTTCTCTGTACATTTTCTAGGTCAGCAATTTCACCTGCCTTGAAAGGTGCTGTTAGTGTGCAGCAATTTCCAGCCTAGATAAAAACAAGTGACCTAAAGAGTGTCATCATGGGCTTGGCCTCCCTAGTTTTGAAGGTTCTCATTTCAATCCTGTCATTTTTCTAGCAGATGCGATTGAAAACAATGTTATGGTCCTTGAAGGTGAGATCCCCCGACATGATCCTCCCAGGTCTCTGACGTTGGTGTTTCGCTCTATTTTGTGGCCAAAAATTTGTTTTGTACTCTGATTTAAGATTTAATTTCCTCATGTTTACCATATTGAGTAATTGAAATTTCTCATCGTGAACTTCATATTGTTTTCTGCAGCCCAGTGAAAGATTTGGTTGATGTCTGCCTGGAGCCTTGCAGTGGGCTGCAATGGAAGACACTGTCATGCAGATTCGGGTGTCATCTGCAAAAAGGGAAAACACGGTGCTGTGGTGACATCCTTGTCTATGTCGGATATGAGGATGAGGAACAAGATGGGAGCGAGTACTGTGCCTTGTGGAACAGAGCTTTTCACCATAGCTGCCTCGGACTTTTCTCTGTTGACTACTACTCTCTGTGTTCTGTTAGTGAGGAAATTATAGATCCATCGACCGACTTTTCCTGTTATTCCTTTAGCACGCATTTTGTGCGCTATTACGCCATGGTCACACTTGTCGTCTGTATATATTACATCTGCATTCTTTTTGTCTTCTAGTGCATTTAGGACCTTGTCGTAGTGATCCAATAGTTGAGACGACAGGAGCGACCTGTTCTAAACCCATGTTGCCCTGGGTTGTGTAACTGATGGGTTTCTAGATGGGTGGTGATCTTGCTTCTTAGGACCCTTTCAAAGATTTTTATGATATGGGATGTTAGTGCTATTGGTCTGTAGTTCTTTGCTGTTGCTTTACTGCCCCCTTTGTGGAGTGGGGCTATGTCTGTTGTTTTTAGTAACTGTGGGACGACCCCCATGTCCATGCTCCCTCTCCATAGGATGGAAAAGGCTCGTGATTAGGGCTTCTTGCAGTTCTTGATGAACACGGAGTTCCATGAGTCTGGCCCTGGGGCAGAGTTTCATGGGCTTTTCATTTATCGCCCGTTCGAAGTCATTTGGCGTCAGGATAACATCGGTTAGGCTTGTGTTAATGAAAATTTTTTGGCTCTCTCATAAAAAATTCATTTTGATCTTCGACTCTCAGTCTGGTTAGTGGCTTGCTAAAAACTGAGTCATATTGGGACTTGAGTAGCTCACTCATTTCCTTGCTGTCATCTGTGTAGGACCCATCTTGTTTAAGTAGGAGCCCAATACTGGACGTTGTTCTCGATTTTGATTTGGCATAGGAGAAGAAATACTTTGGGTTTCTTTCGATTTCATTTACGGCTTTTTGTTCTTCCCGCGATTCCTGACTCCTAAATAATTCCTTTAGCTTAAGTTTGATGCTTGCTATTTCTCTGACCAGTGTCTCCCTACGCATTTCAGATATATTGACCTCTTTTAGCCGCTCTGTTATTCTTTTCCGTCGCCTGTAAAGGGAGCACCTGTCTCTTTCTATTTTACATCTACTCCTCCTTTATATAGTTTTTTGTTTCTGTTTTTCTTGTTCAAATGTGAAGAATTGAGCTCTTTGAAGCCTTTGTTGTCTTGTTAAGGTTATCAATACCAGATAACTGACACAAGAGGAGATATAAAAAAGACCTGGAAAACACTTTCTCAGATTCTGGGGACCCACAAACTGAAAAAAAAAAAAAAGAATATGTTCTACAAAACCCTCATGAAACACCACTGCATCCTGCTGATCAGCTAACATAGGATTAATCCGCCAGTTAAAACCCCACATACCACTGCCCGTGCCGGGGACTACCTAGATGGGAATTTCCCAAATTCCTTCTATCTTGCACCAACTGAGCCCACGGCAGTCACCGCGATCATAAAGCCACTTGAAAAAAAACTCGGGGAATCGGGTCTCACGCCCCACCATTATTGTACAAGTGAGCGGCCCATGTCCTTTCACATGCTATTACTTTACTTTTTAAAAGTCACTAGAAACTAGCACTTTCCCGACACTACTCAAAAACAGCAAGGGTTACACCAATACATAAAGATGATGACCCTACAGATTTAAACAACTATAGGCCGATATAAAAACTTACCTTTGCTATCCAAAATCTTCGAGAAACTCATGCACAGGAGGCTATATTTCATTTATAACGTCACAAAACATACTCAACCCCTGCCAATTTGGATTCAGGAAAATAAAAGAACTAATGAGCATCATAAAATTATTGCTTTAACAGCATTGGAAAATAAGGAATATCTGCTAAAAATTTTTTATTGACCTAAGAAAAGCATTTGACCAGTAGACACGGCATCCTCTCCACAAACTTGACCACTATTGTATAAGAGGCCCATGCGCTTGCATATTTTAAATCCTACCTTTTAATAGGTATCAGTAGTCACCATTAAAGACACAGCCTCATCAATACTGCACTTGATATGGAGTTCCGCAGGGAAGTGTCCTTGGACCCTGCTCTTCCTCATTTACATCAGTGATCTTCCAAACATATCCCAAAACACCTGAAACCCATTCCCCTTGCTGAGAACATGATTATTTCATCTCCCACCCTAATCTTGCCCCCCTCAACACCATTGTGAACAAGGAGCTGCTCAAAATATCGACTTGGATGACAGCCAATAAACTTACACTTAACACTGGCGAAACCCACTATATTTGTTTGGTAGCGAGCAGGTGTTGGGCACCTTTTTTTTTTACAATGCATTCAAAGTTTTTCTCTATAAGGATTTTCAATGCTGAAGTTTACAGAAATTTGGTTATTGTTTGGTTTACATGTAGTAAAATTGTGATTACAGAGTGTACCACTAGAACGCTTAGCATGGCTAGGCATTTCGGGCATAACATTACTTAACATTAAGATCGACAACATTCTAATTGCCAGACATAATGAGGGCAAATTCCTTGGCCTATACCTCGACAACAACCTAAATTTCAGCACCCATATCCAACACATAACAAAAAAAAGTATCCAAAACGGTGGGGATTCTCCCCAAAGATACGATACTACATGCTGCAAACTGCCCTTTCTCACACTATACCATTCACTTATATATCCATACCTCACCTATGCTATCTGTGCTTGGGGTTCAACTGCAGCAACACATCTAAAGCCAATAATAACCCAACAAAAAGACACAGTAAGAATAATCGCTAAATCCCATCCCTGGCAACACCCCCCCCCCACTCTTCATAGATCTAAACTTACTCCCTGTTCAGAAATCCACACTTACTACTGTGCAATCTATATCTACAGGACCTTAAATTCCAATATTAACCTTGACCTAAAATGCTTTCTTGATAGTCGTGA
This sequence comes from Cherax quadricarinatus, assembly GCF_026875155.1. Taxonomy (NCBI): domain Eukaryota; kingdom Metazoa; phylum Arthropoda; class Malacostraca; order Decapoda; family Parastacidae; genus Cherax; species Cherax quadricarinatus. The sequence continues at coordinate 6,381,443 of NC_069406.1, read as the reverse complement.
CAGGATCCACAGGCATAATAGTGTTCGACTAAACCTTTACAAAAATTCAATGTATGTCAAAGGACCTAAAATCTTGAACATCCTACCTGAAAACTCTAGAACTGCAGACACATTCATCACTTTCAAAACTACAGTTAGAAACATTTTATCTCCCTGATACACCCCGACAACTAACTACAGGTAACCACCTGGTGGTTCACAATTACACTCACTCACCCACTGACTATAAACCCAGAAATACTAATCTTAATCTTAAAATAATAAATCCTAACTAGTCATAAGTTTGCCTATGATACTCCAATATAGACACTTTGTATTGTGCCAAAACAAAAGAATTCACATTGCTAAACTCACAAATTATGATGTAGTCACTTAGCCTTAATATCATAATCTGTAAGGATTTAATGTTAAGAATTAATCTAAGTCTGCCCGAAATGCCTAGCCATGCTAGGTGTCCTAGTGGCCCCCTCTGTAATTAGTATTTTATAACATGTAAACCACACAATACCCAAAACCTGTAAACCCCACATTGTAACCCATATAGAGAATAAACTTGAATGGTTGACAAGAATGCACTGCTGCTCTCATCTTTGTATGAAATATATGTGGTTAGCCAGACTTGAGTCCTGAAGCTAAATAGTACATTGACTGCACTCTGATGGAGGGACTGAGATATTTTCAGTTTTGAACTATATTATCAGTGAACCTCTGACAAAACAATGATGTGAAGACTGCCTGTTCTGTCTGCATAGACAGCCTATGCTGTCTGCCAACTGAGTTCATATGACGTACCTTGCTCGTGCTGCAACCTATAGGCCTATGCCACTTCAGTATGCCCAGACCTGCCTCTCACTCTGGCAGCTCACTTCACTCAGTCAACAAGGCCTACTCCTCTCTCCCTCATGGGCATGGCCCTCCCAGGCCTTGGGCACGGCTCTCCCAGGCCTTGGGCACTTAACACATCACCTGTGTACCCCATGACATTGCAAATAAAGTAAGAAGCCTCCGAAGCCTTATCATTTCATCCCACCTCTGCAAAACATGCCTAATTTCCATAGTTTCCACCAGAGGGCATGCCACTTCAACCCACATTACCCTGCATCTCTCTCACTCGGTGCCAATGTTACCCAGAGTTAACACCTGCTACTCCTATCTCCCTCACGTACATGGCCCCTTGAGTCTTGGCTCTTAACACACTGCCTGTGTACCCAGATATCCTATATAAAGTATGAAGCTTTATCATTGAACCTCGCCTGCAACAACCACCTGTAAATATTGGTGACATTGGTGCCTCGCAGGAAGCGTGTTTGCTCGGAGAGAGGAAGGAAGAGGTATGAAGTTGTCTTCACTTGATCACCCTACACAAGAGGCATCTGTCTCCCAAGGAGTTATCCTGATGTTGTGTCTTCATGTTTCAGCATCCAGACACATGTGCATGCAGGGCCTAGCCAAAATTTGTTGAATTTCTTCGAGAAAAATAAGTGGCATCACCTGGCACTTCTCAGCGCTCCACACTGTTTCTCAAGTCATGTGTTAAGCATCACTTATATGTTGCTGCTGTTGTTTTCAGCTCATCATGGCTATTTCAGCAAGTCAGAGGTGAGTTTCTGGTGATTTTTGCCTAGTGTGGTAGAATCTGCACTGTCTTCCACATGTGTATGAGTGAGGAAGGTAGGTGTGTGGTCTATACCATGCTCGCCCAATTGTATGCCACCACACTACTCTCCACCACTGCCCACTTCCTCTCTGCTGTGACTCTCACTTCTTTGTGTTCTCCCTCACAAACCCCGGTATTGACAAGACCTCATACGACACCTCCCAATCATCCCTCTACTTCTCAGAAGTCCAAAAAATCTCCTTTAACCCCTCCTTCCCTTCATCCACCTCCACATTTTACCTTCCGGTCTCTGTACCTGGTCTTCCCATTCACTGGCTCTGTTACAAGTGTGGAGGTTCATCCTCCTCCTCGTACTGTGCCTTCCTACCTGTCCCTCCAAGTTTCTTCCTCTTCTGCCACCTCCCAGGTTTCTGCCTCTTCTGTCCCCTCGCACACTTCTCCAGTTCCCTCCACCCTTTTGCCCCCCCCTACCTTGGTACAGTCCATTACAGTTCTGATCTTTACTCAAACTCCTCCTCCTTCCATCTCCAATATTGTGTCCTATACGACATCTCTGAACTCTGAAACACTTGAAGCAATTTCTGAATATATTGCAGAGACCAAACCATCAATGGACACTGATCCACCCTCTGTTCCTTCTCTTTCCTCTTCTCCATCTGCACAACTCCTTTCTTCACAGTGCACCGTTCCTTCGCTGCTTGAACATTTTCCTCTGCCACTGCATGTGGACTTTTCTAACCCCTTAGTCCATAAATATCCTTACCTGTGGATTTCTAGTATCTTTATTGTTGCCAATCATGGCCTATTTACAGTGGAATATATGCGGCTCAGGGGTAATCAGGGTGAGCTTCAGACATTGCTCTCCCAATTTTCCCTGTTGGTCTTTGCTTACAAGAACCAAAATTACACTCTGCTGTTATCTATCCCATCTCAGGCTATAATTTATTGTATTCTTCGAATCCTTTTCCTGATAGGACCTTTAATGAAAGTGCCCTTCTTCTACGCACTGATATTCCGTACCATCAGCTATTTGTTCGTACTTTGCTGCATTACACAGCAGCCCGTATCCACCTGCATAGGTGGTATACACTCTGTTCTTTGTATCTCTCTCCTTCTCGAGCCTTATCTATTCCAGATATGGCCTTTCTTGTTTCGTCATTACCGTCACCACTTCTGTTACTTGGCGATTTTAATACCCATCATTTTCTCTGGGGGTCTCACTGTGATTCCCGTGGCATTCAGCTAGAGGCTTTTCTTGCTTCCTATCCCTCCATGTTTTAAATACAGGTACTCACACCCATTTTGATCCTCGCACTCATACTCTCTCTTGTATCGATCTCTCGGTCTGCTCTTCTCCGCCGCACCTAGACTTCACCTGGTCTGTTCTCCCAGATTTACATGACAGTGATCATTTTCCAATCATTCTTACTCCCCTTCATATTCGCCACCTCTTCATAACCCACATTGGCAATTTGATCAGGCAAATTGGGACCTTTACTCACAACTAACTGGGTTTAGTGAGGTTCCTTCTTCGTCCTCCATTGATGAGCTTTTACACCTCTTCTCGTCCTCAGTTTTAACCGCAGCTTCTCATTCTATACCCCAAACCTCAGGCAGGCATTCTCAGAAATGTGTGTCTTGGTGGTCTCCTGCTTGTGCTCGTGCAGCACATTTGAAAACACGCTGCGTGGGGCAGGTACCAGTATAATAGAACCGCTGAGAAACTTTTGATTTTAAGCAGAAGCGTGCAATCACTCGCCGTGTCATCCGTGATGCTAAATGCACTTGCTGGCGAGATTATGTCTCCACGTCACCTCTGCTTCCTCTATGAGTGCAGTCTAGAAAAAAGTACGGAAACTGAGTGGTAGATATTCTCCTGACCTGGTTCCTGTTCTGCGGGTTGCTGGTGTTGATATAGCAAACCCTCTAGATGTTGCCATTGAAATTGGCAATCATCTGGTCTGTATTTCTCTGGGGCTTCATCTCTGCCCTTGTTTCCTCAAAGTCTGCCATAGAGTTAGCACCCCTTGGATTTTTCTTCTCTCAGAGAAAAACAGTATAATGTGCCTTTTATACTTCAGGAACTGGAGGCAACACTCTCAGCTTGCCGATCATCGGCAGCTGTGCCTGAGACATTCATATTCGTATGTTACAACATTTACATCATTCAGCCCTTGCAGTCCTCTTATGCCTTTTCAATCTTATTTGGTCACAAGGAGTTCTTCCACAACTGTGGAAATCTGCCATTATTCTCCCTTTCTGCAAACCAGGTACTACGGGACATGAAGCCTCCCACTATTGTCCCCACCACTCTTACCAGTGCAGTTTGCAAAGTGATTGAACGTCTGGTGAATAGATGTTTTAGAGACACACAACAGTCTCTCCACTCGTCATATGGCTTTCATATGGGCCGTTTTTACCAGAGACCCTTACTACATTTGGATACGTATGTTCGTAATGCCTTTGCAAATAACCATTCAGTTATTGCCATATTTTTTGACCTTGAGAAGGCATATGACACAACTTGGAGGTATAATATTTTGGCCAAGCGACTCCTTAGGCCTCAGAGGCAATCTACCATCTTTCCTTAAGAACTTTTTAGCTGACAGATATTTCCATGTTCGAGTCAATAATGTGCTCTCCCAGACTTTGTCCAAGCTGAAGGTGTCCCTCAGGGATGTGTTCTGAGCACAATACTTTTTCTCCTTGCTATAAATGGTTTGGCCTCTGTTCTTCCATCCAATATTTGGTCATCACTCTATGTAGATGACTTCGCTATTGCTTGTGCAGGCGCTGACTGTCACCTCATTACAGTTTCTCTACATCATGCGGTCGACCTTGTTTCAGTTGGGCCACCACGCATGGGTTTAAATTTTCCAGTACAAAACTCACCAAATTACTTTCACGAGATGCTCTGTCATCTCGATCATCCTTTGTACTTTGTGGCTCCCGTATCCCTGAATGTGATACAGTCAGGTTTCTAGGCCTTCTCTTTGACCGTAGGTTTTCCTGGAAACCCACATTACCTCTCTAAGGCAACTTGTCACAGCCGGCTGAACTTTCTTAAACCCTTGCTTATCTTTCATGGGGAGCTGATCGTCGAACTCTCCTTCACCTATATTCAGCCCTCATTTTATCGAAACTCAATTATGGTGACCAGATCTATTCAGCGGCCTCTCCTGCTACTCTCTCTAGCCTTAACCCCATCCATCACCAAGGATTACGTTTATGCCTTGGTGCTTTTCACTCTTCCCTGTTGAGACCCTCTATGCAGAAGCGAATGTTCCACCCTTGTCTGATTGCATGATGCCCATTGCCTCAGCTACTACGTGGACTCTCACGATCTCCACAATCCTTCCATTTATAGAATGGTCACTGATATTAGTAGACATTATTTGTTCACCACCCCTGTTTGCTCTGTCCCTTCTCTCTTCACCTACATTCGCTCTTGTCTTCCCTTCAGTTACCATCTTTATATGTTTATGTAGCATCTCACTTTTCCCTACCCCCTGGAATGTTCCAGCTGTTCGGATCTGTTATTTCTCACTCCCTTGCTCGAAAGCTCAACTGCCTACGATGGCTTCCCACTCTCTTTTCCTTGACCACTTCCACTCCCATTCTCATGCCATCGTCGTGTACACAGATGGCTCTAAATCTTCTGATGGCGTTGGATTCGCAGCAGTGTTTCCGGACAGCGTCGTGTTGAGGGCATTTTTACTGCTGAATTGTATGCCATTCTTGCAGCACTTATTCGTATGCATCTATGCCTGTGTTATCATTTGTTGTTGTCTCAGACTCCCTTAGTGCTCTACAGGCTACCTGGAGTTTACCTGGAGAGAGTTTCGGGGGTCAACGCCCCCGCGGCCCGGTCTGTGACCAGGCCTCATGGTGGATCAGCGCCTGATCAACCAGGCTGTTGCTGCTGGCTGCACGCAAACCAACGTACGAGCCACAGCCCGCTGATCAGGAACTGACTTTAGTGCTTGTCCAGTGCCAGCTTGAAGACTGCCAGGGGTCTGTTGGTAATCCCCCTTATGTGTGCTGGGAGGCAGTTGAACAGTCTCGGGCCCCTGACACTTATTGTATGGTCTCTTAACGTGCTAGTGACACCCCTGCTTTTCATTGGGGGGATGGTGCATCGTCTGCCAAGTCTTTTGCTTTCGTAGTAAGTGATTTTCGTGTGCAAGTTCGGTACTAGTCCCTCTAGGATTTTCCAGGTGTATATAATCATGTATCTCTCCCTGCTGCGTTCCAGGGAATACAGGTTTAGAAACCTCAAGCGCTCCCAGTAATTGAGGGTGTTTTATCTCCGTTATGCGCGCCGTGAAAGTTCTCTGTACATTTTCTAGGTCGGCAATTTCACCTGCCTTGAAAGGTGCTGTTAGAGTGCAGCAATATTCCAGCCTAGATAGAACAAGTGACCTGAAGAGTGTCATCATGGGCTTGGCCTCCCTTAGTTTTGAAGGTTCTCATTATCCATCCTGTTATTTTTCTAGCAGATGCGATTGATACAATGTTATGGTCCTTGAAGGTGAGATCTCCGACATAATCACTCCCAGGTCTTTGACGTTGGTGTTTCGCTCTATTTCGTGGCCAGAATTTGTTTTGTACTCTGATGAAGATTTAATTTCCTCATGTTTACCATATCTGAGTAATTGAAATTTCTCATCGTTGAACTTCATATTGTTTTCTGCAGCCCACTGAAAGATTTGGTTGATGTCCGCCTGGAGCCTTGCAGTGTCTGCAATGGAAGACACTGTCATGCAGATTCGGGTGTCATCTGCAAAGGAAGACACGGTGCTGTGGCTGACATCCTTGTCTATGTCGGATATGAGGATGAGGAACAAGATGGGAGCTAGTACTATATGGAAATTTGATACACCTCACCCCCTAGTTCGCCGTATCCAACTTTGGCTACGCTGTATCTCTACCAAGCATAAAGATATTGTTTTTTGTTGGGTCCCTGGTCATGTTGACATACAGGGCAATGAACAGGCAGACACTGCTGTGTGGTCAGCGGTACATGACCTACCAGTTATATATAGAGGTGTTCCACCCACCAGTTATATATAGAGGTGTTCACACCCGTTGGCAAGAACGTTGATCTGCTCTGCTCAATAACAAAACTTTGTTCTTTTAAACCGAGTATAGGCTACTGGCCGTCTTCTTGTCACCAGTGTCAAGGTTTGGAGACTACTCTCTCCCACCTTCGCATTGGCCATACTCGTCTTACTCATGGTATCTCATGGAGAGGCACCCTGCTTCTCTCTGTGAAATTGTCAGGTTCCAGTATCGGTCAGCCACATTCTGTTAGACTGCCCACTTTATCAACGAGCATGCAGAATTTACTTCCAACATCATCTTTGCTCCACTGCTCTCTCTTTACCTTCCCTTCTTGCTGATGGACCCACCTTTCAACCAGACTCTCTCATTGACATTTTGACAACAACTGACTTACTCCACAAACTCTGATGATGATACTGTCAGCCCTTTCTACCTCAATTCTCTTGTACCCTCTACCTTGCACTATCCCCTGCCCCTCTATTTTCTGTAACCTACTAATCATCCCTCCCCCTCTGCCACTCGATACTCTCGCTTCCTTCCCTACCCTGCAGTGCTGTGTAGCCCTTGTGGCTTAGCGCTTCTTTTTTTATTATAATAATAATGTATATCCGAGTGCCCGAGGTCACTCGAAGCCACATGTATACGACACCATGTGGATCTACAAGCCATGTGTGGATCACCAAGCCACAAGTCTCAGTAGTAGTACCAGTTCCTAGTAACCAGTTACCAGTAACAGTGTACAGTAGATGACTCACTACCAACTGTCTGTGTGAATTACTGACTGTTATTCATGTTGCTGCTGACCATAGCATGATTTTCAAAACACCGCTCACCCTGTAGGCACTTGTGAGTCAGTCTAAGATAGGGAGCAGAGAGAGGCAGGTCTGCTGATGGTGCTTCCCATTCTTCCCGTTATATATTATATGTACTACCAGCCTATGTGAGTATTTTTACCCCATCCACATTATCGAACCCGCATGACAATTGGTGACAGCGGTGTGGGCGTGGATTTACGGGTAATTTCAGATGTTAGAAGACTGTTTGTGGGTTGCAAGCAGGTCAGAGGTGAACCGTCTGCCACCTCCAGCTAGCAGTTACCCTCACTCTCCTCCCCCTGTGTACTCTAGCCTTCAAGCCTGTTGCAGCCGCTTTTCAAGCTTCCTGGCTTAGTTTGTGTGCTAATTGCTTCAATCTCCGAGGGGTTGACCCGGATTTTGCAATTAAACCAATCAATAGCCAGGACTGTGGAAGTGAACGCTAGTCAGCCTGCCTCAGCCTACCATCCAGCCTGTCTCCTGTCATCCACCTGCTCCTTCATGCTGTGTGCATCGTTACACGTCTTCCAGTCAGCCATTCTCGTGGGTTAAGACAGTCAGCCAACCCAGCTGAGAGAGAGAAGTAAGCCACGCAAAGTAAGCCACGCAAGTTCCTCTGAAGTATGGATGCTGCTAAGAGTGGTCTTCACCATCTTTGTGGCATAGAGTGGCTTAGTTAATCAAGCCACTTCGTGAGTAGTGAGTGGCAGTGTGCGCCAGTGAGCGCCAGCAAGCGAGTCATGCTCCCTTCACCACCCGCCACCCACTCTTCGCTCATCTGCCTGTGGTTTTTTCCACCCTTGTACCGGGTCCTAGTACTGTTTTGGCTCACATAATTGGTCAAGAGATCGTAGCTGGCGCCAACGATAAAGCCAGTTATGTGAGTTCACCTAGAAAGCGCATTTGTTCTGACAACAGTGTGAGTGTAGGAGGCATCATCACCCGCACAGGACAACCGTCCCCTAATCACTAGTTACTCCGTTCTACCACTCCAGACTTCAGTGATAATTTTCTGTTTAGAAAACATTTTCCTTGCATTTAAAGACATTTGCGTGTGTGAGACATTTACAGTGAATTTCTTGTGTACTCTAAGCCTTGTGTTTTCAGTGTAGACTCAGTGTTTCTTTGACTCATTATTTTTGCAATATTTTTCAGTGTTATCGCTCATCTTATACTTTTTATCTGTGTTTTTTATGCTACTCTCTGCCTGTAGTAAGTATTATTGTGTAGTGTACCAGTCAGTCACTCTGTGTGAAGTAATTCATTCATTTTTTTTATCTTGTATTCTTTCAGCATTGTATTCTCCAGTATTTGTCATTATTGTAGTTCCTGCAGTGTTATTCACCCCGGTATACTAAATTATCCATTTATTTCTGTGTACCTTATTTTTTTTCCGTATGTCCAGCAGTGTCTCATTCCTTTGATTTTTTTCACAGACTTGTGTACCATTATATTTACCAGCAATTTTTGTCGTATCAGTCACAGAAAGATTTTGTTGTGAGAATATACAAAAAAAAAGAAAATCAGTGAATATGTTGTGTGTGCCCGCCACTTGTAAGTTTTGTGTGCCCCGCCACTTGTAAGTGTTGTGTGCCCCGCCACTTGTAAGTGTTGTGTGCCCCGCCACTTGTAAGTGTTGTGTGCCCCGCCACTTGTAAGTGTTACACTTCCAGTTTTGTTTCTTGTTTTATTTTTATTCATATTTTTCATATTTCTTTTGAACAAATTCACTCTTAGTGTAATTTAAATTTCTTTTTAAAACGTAAAAGTGTTTTCTTTACTCTGTTTGAGTAAATTGTTTTGTCTAATTTACAATTAAGAGTTAAAGTGTTCACTCCTTCATATTTTTATTTTATTATTTAACCTACATTTTCCCAGTGTAATTTTATTGCTGCATTGATTATTTCTGCACCTTATTTTGTTGCACTTGTTCTGCAGTGAATTATTTGTGAATTATTTTGTTGCACTTGTTCTGCAGTGAATTATTTTCTTTTATTGATATTTTTATGCATTATTATTCTCAGTTCATTATTGTTTGAGTCTTGATTTTCATTTTATTATTTTCCTCATGTTGTCTTTGCATTATATTTTAATTTTGTTTATGCATTCTTAGAAAATATTTAAACTTCCCAGTTATCTCTCGTTGCATACAATTTAGTGATTTTATTTTATACTTTTTACATTGATTTACAGTTTTATTAGTTAATTTCTTTATTAGCAAGAGTACAGACAGCTCATTTTGCATTTAATTCAGTCTCCAGTAATATTTTTACTTGTAAATTTCAATGTGTTCCTTTATCTTGCCCAGTTGAATTGTCCTTCCTCTTGCAGTGTATCTTAGACATTTTTTTTATTACTTCTGCAGAATTAGTTACATCTCTTTTATTTCAATTTTAGCATTTTGTATCATTTTTATTATTCATTATTTTTGCCTTATTTGTTCTTGTGCAACTTCTTTGCCATTTATGTCTCACATACCGTCAAGTGATACTTTTGTGAATGGGGACACTCAGACCTCTCAGGCTACTGCTGCTCTGTTATCAGTCCTCACAGTTCCTTATCGACTGACAGACCGATCCAGACACTGAGACACTATGTTTTACTCGTGATTCCCTTGATGCTTACCTTTATTCAATGGCCATGTACATAGTCTTGAAGCATGGTTTACTGCCATTCGTTCTCGTGTTAATGCTCTAGTTGACGGTCCTCCTTCAGAGGAAAGTCTTATCAGACTTGTGAAAGCTCTTCATCGGTCCCTGCTGCTGTTCACGTTGTTGATCTCCTTGAAATGCAAGACTTCAGGAATCTTACTAAGTGGTCACAATATGAGGAACTGATTCGTTCTTTCCTCGTACCAGTAAAAACAGCTGATCCATATGTCGTTCTTAGGGAACTAGTGAATGCTACACCCATGACTAATGAATCGTTGAGTGCATTTGCTGTTAGATTAGACAAACTTTTATCGTCATTTATCAATTCTGTCCAGTCCTCAGCTTTTGTCCCTGATGAGGATAAACCATCCACAGCATCGTTTGCTAAAATGAGGGCCCAGCATGTCTGTATCGTTCTGCAGTGCTGCTGGCATACAGTGTTTCCTGTAGTGGCTTGAGAACATTTGACGAGCATTGCAGTGCTGACATTTTGAGTGGGACATGCCAGAGGTTCACTTATAAACATAGTAAGCTTGTGGTGATTGGCTTGTACACAGTGAACATTCATCGTCATTACGTGTGCTAGAAGTGTTAAGTGCTGCTTTCCCCTACAGTTAATTGTCATTGTGAGCCTGTATTAAGACTTTTAAAAGGCTCAGAGTGTACTTCAGTGTAGTGACTCCTTGCATTTGATAAATCAGTGTAATACATGCTCTGCTCAGTGTAACTGAACTATTAAATACGGTTACATAGTTAAGTTGCTTGTCCTAGTGTCATTGTTGTGTTTTCTAATACATTTTCTCGTTCAGACTGAAACTTTACTGCTAGGTTCCCAGTAATATTTCAAATTGCAGTGTTGATGTGGTGTGAGTGTGTACTTGTGCTTTGTATTTTTGCTGTGAACAAGCTTGCTCCTGCATAATGTTCAGCTTCATGAATACTTTCTCTCTTGAGTAATTCGGTTACCTTTCAACTGTGTTAAGCAAGAGTCAGCCTGTTAACATCTATGTTCCTTGCCATGGCGCCTAGTTTGAAAATTTTAATTGAACAATTTTTCAATCATTTTTTTCTGTTATACATTTTGTAAATTGT
>NC_069406.1:6282215-6369703 GCF_026875155.1 Cherax quadricarinatus | reverse complement strand
ACACTTTATCACTTAGAATACACTTTTGTTGATGTAAATATAGGTGAGAGTGGTACACCGCTGGTCGTAATAAACACTCTCAACTTCTCAAGGTCACACACTAGGCCCAGCTTCTGGAGAGGTACCAGCGTTTTAATGTGTTTATTATGTGTCAGTGCGTGTTTGCAGTCATTAAATTGGGGTATCAGAAGTTAAACACTACAATCCAGTTGATCAAACAGTCTAAAACAATTTACACAATGTATAACTAGAAGTATAATGATTGCAAATTGTTACTATTACAATTTCAACTAGGCGCCATGGCAAGGAACATAGATGTTAACAGGCTGACTCTTGCTTAACACAGTTGAAAGGTAACCGAATTACTCAAGAGAGAAAGTATTCATGAAGCTGAACATTATGCAGGAGCAAGCTTGTTCACAGCAAAAATACAAAGCACAAGTTACACACTCACACCACAGATCAACACTGCAATTTGAAATATTACTGGGAACCTAGCAGTAAAGTTTCAGTCTGAACGAGAAAATGTATTAGAAAACACAACAATGACACTAGGACAAGCAACTTAACTATGTAACCGTATTTAATAGTTCAGTTACACTGAGCAGAGCATGTATTACACTGATTTATCAAATGCAAGGAGTCACTACACTGAAGTACACTCTGAGCCTTTTAAAGTCTTAATACAGGCTCACAAATGACAATTAACTGTAGGGGAAAGCAGCACTTAACACTTCTAGCACACGTATGACAGATGAATGTTCACTGTGTACAAGCCAATCACCACAAGCTTACTATGTTTATAAGTGAACCTCTGGCATGTCCCACTCAAAATGTCAGCACTGCAATGCTCGTCAAATTGTTCTCAAGCCACTACAGGAAACACTGGTATGCCAGCAGCACTGCAGAACGTATACAGACATGCTGGGCCCTATTTTAGCAAACGATGCTGTGGATGGTTTATCCTCATCAGGGACAAAAGCTGAGGACTGGACAGAATTGATAAATGACGATAAAAGTTTGTCTAATCTAACAGCAAATGCACTCAACGATTCATTAGTCATGGGTGTAGCATTCACTAGTTCCCTAAAACGACATATGGATCAGCTGTTTTTACTGGTACGAGGAAAGAACGAATCAGTTCCTCATATTGTGACCACTTAGTAAGATTCCTGAAGTCTTGCATTTCAAGGAGATCAACAACGTGAACAGCAGCAGGGGACCGATGAAGAGCTTTCACAAGTCTGATAAGACTTTCCTCTGAAGGAGGACCGTCAACTAGAGCATTAACACGAGAACGAATGGCAGTAAACCATGCTTCAAGACTATGTACATGGCCATTGAATAAAGGTAAGGCATCAAGGGAATCACGAGTAAAACTATAGTGTCTCAGTGTCTGGATCGGTCTGTCAGTCGATAAGGAACTGTGAGGACTGATAACAGGAGCAGCAGTAGCCTGAGAGGTCTGAGTGTCGCCATTCACTAAAGTATCACTTGACGGTATGTGAGACATAATGGCAAAGAAGTTGCACAAGAACAAATAAGGCAAAAATAACGAATAATAAAAATGATACAAAACGCTAAAATTGAAATAAAAGAGATGTAACTAATTCTGCAGAAGTAATAAAAAAAATCTAAGATACACTGCAAGAGGAAGGACAATTCAACTGGGCAAGATAAAGGAACACATTGAAATTTACAAGTAAAAATATTACTGGAGACTGAATTAAATGCAAAATGAGCTGTCTGTACTCTTGCTAATAAAGAAATTAACTGATAAAACTGTAAATCAATATAAAAAGTATAAAATAAAATCACTAAATTGTATGCAACGAGAGATAACTGGGAAATTTAAATATTTTCTAAGAGTGCATAAACAAAATTAAAATATAATGCAAAGACAACATGAGGGAAAATAATAAAATGAAAAACAAGACTCAAACAATTATGAACTGAGAATAATAATGCATAAAAATATCAATAAAAGAAAATAATTCACTGCAGAACAAGTGCAACAAAATAATTCACTGCAGAACAAGTGCAACAAAATAAGGTGCAGAAATAATCAATGCAGCAATAAAATTACACTGGGAAAATGTAGGTTAAATAATAAAATAAAAATATGAAGGAGTGAACACTTTAACTCTTAATTGTAAATTAGACAAAACAATTTACTCAAACAGAGTAAAGAAAACACTTTACGTTAAAAAGAAATTTAAATTACACTAAGAGTGAATTTGTTCAAAGAAATATGAAAAATATGAATAAAAATAAAACAAGAAACAAAACTGGAAGTGTAACACTTACAAGTGGCGGGGCACACAACACTTACAAGTGGCGGGGCACACAACACTTACAAGTGGCGGGGCACACAACACTTACAAGTGGCGGGGCACACAAAACTTACAAGTGGCGGGGCACACACAACATATTCACTGATTTTCTTTTTTTTTGTATATTCTCACAACAAAATCTTTCTGTGACTGATACGACAAAAATTGCTGGTAAATATAATGGTACACAAGTCTGTGAAAAAAATCAAAGGAATGAGACACTGCTGGACATACGGAAAAAAAATAAGGTACACAGAAATAAATGGATAATTTAGTATACCGGGGTGAATAACACTGCAGGAACTACAATAATGACAAATACTGGAGAATACAATGCTGAAAGAATACAAGATAAAAAAATGAATGAATTACTTCACACAGAGTGACTGACTGGTACACTACACAATAATACTTACTACAGGCAGAGAGTAGCATAAAAAACACAGATAAAAAGTATAAGATGAGCGATAACACTGAAAAATATTGCAAAAATAATGAGTCAAAGAAACACTGAGTCTACACTGAAAACACAAGGCTTAGAGTACACAAGAAATTCACTGTAAATGTCTCACACACGCAAATGTCTTTAAATGCAAGGAAAATGTTTCTAAACAGAAAATTATCACTGAAGTCTGGAGTGGTAGACGGAGTAACTAGTGATTAGGGGACGGTTGTCCTGTGCGGGTGATGATGCCTCCTACACTCACACTGTTGTCAGAACAAATGCGCTTTCTAGGTGAACTCACATAACTGGCTTTATCGTTGGCGCCAGCTACGATCTCTTGACCAATTATGTGAGCCAAAACAGTACTAGGACCCGGTACAAGGGTGGAAAAAACCACAGGCAGATGAGCGAAGAGTGGGTGGCGGGTGGGTGAAGGGAGCATGACTCGCTTGCTGGCGCTCACTGGCGCACACTGCCACTCACTACTCACGAAGGTGGCTTGATTAACTAAGCCACTCTATGCCACAAAGATGGTGAAGACCACTCTTAGCAGCATCCAATACTTCAGAGGAACTTGCGTGGCTTACTTTGCGTGGCTTACTTCTCTCTCTCAGCTGGGTTGGCTGACTGTCTTAACCCACGAGAATGGCTGACTGGAAGACGTGTAACGATGCACACAGCATGAAGGAGCAGGTGGATGACAGGAGACAGGCTGGATGGTAGGCTGAGGCAGACTGACTAGCGTTCACTTCCACAGTCTGGCTTATTGATTGGTTTAATTGCAAAATCCGGGTCAACCCCTCGGAGATTGAAGCAATTAGCACACAAACTAAGCCAGGAAGCTTGAAAAGCGGCTGCAACAGGCTTGAAGGCTAGAGTACACAGGGGGAGGAGAGTGAGGGTAACTGCTAGCTGGAGGTGGCAGACGGTTCACCTCTGACCTGCTTGCAACCCACAAACAGTCTTCTAACATCTGAAATTACCCGTAAATCCACGCCCACACCGCTGTCACCAATTGTCATGCGGGTTCGATAATGTGGATGGGGTAAAAATACTCACATAGGCTGGTAGTACATATAATATATAACGGGAAGAATGGGAAGCACCATCAGCAGACCTGCCTCTCTCTGCTCCCTATCTTAGACTGACTCACAAGTGCCTACAGGGTGAGCGGTGTTTGAAATCATGCTATGGTCAGCAGCAACATGAATAACAGTCAGTAATTCACACAGACAGTTGGTAGTGAGTCATCTACTGGTACACTGGTTACTGGTAACTGGTTACTAGGAACTGGTACTACTACTGAGACTTGTGGCTTGGTGATCCACACATGGCTTGTAGATCCACATGGTGTCGTATACATGTGGCTTCGAGTGACCTCGGGCACTCGGATATACATTATTATTATAATAAAAAAGAAGCGCTAAGCCACAAGGGCTACACAGCACTGCAGGGTAGGGAAGGAAGCGAGAGTATCGAGTGGCAGAGGGGGAGGGATGATTAGTAGGTTACAGAAAATAGAGGGGCAGGGGATAGTGCAAGGGTAGAGGGTAGCAAGAGATTGAGGTAGAAAGGGCTGACAGTATCATCATCAGAGTTTGTGGAGTAAGTCAGTTGTTGTCAAAATGTCAATGAGAGAGTCTGGTTGAAAGGTGGGTCCATCAGCAAGAAGGGAAGGTAAAGAGAGAGCAGTGGAGCAAAGATGATGTTGGAAGTAAATTCTGCATGCTCGTTGATAAAGTGGGCAGTCTAACAGAATGTGGCTGACCGATACTGGAACCTGACAATTTCACAGAGAGAAGCAGGGTGCCTCTCCATGAGATATCCATGAGTAAGACGAGTATGGCCAATGCGAAGGTGGGAGAGAGTAGTCTCCAAACCTTGACACTGGTGACAAGAAGACGGCCAGTAGCCTATACTCGGTTTAAAAGAACAAAGTTTGTTATTGAGCAGAGCAGATCAACGTTCTTGCCAACGGGTGTGAACACCTCTATATATAACTGGTGGGTGGAACACCTCTATATATAACTGGTAGGTCATGTACCGCTGACCACACAGCAGTGTCTGCCTGTTCATTGCCCTGTATGTCAACATGACCAGGGACCCAACAAAAAACAATATCTTTATGCTTGGTAGAGATACAGCGTAGCCAAAGTTGGATACGGCGAACTAGGGGGTGAGGTGTATCAAATTTCCATATAGTACTAGCTCCCATCTTGTTCCTCATCCTCATATCCGACATAGACAAGGATGTCAGCCACAGCACCGTGTCTTCCTTTGCAGATGACACCCGAATCTGCATGACAGTGTCTTCCATTGCAGACACTGCAAGGCTCCAGGCAGACATCAACCAAATCTTTCACTGGGCTGCAGAAAACAATATGAAGTTCAACGATGAGAAATTTCAATTACTCAGATATGGTAAACATGAGGAAATTAAATCTTCATCAGAGTACAAAACAAATTCTGGCCACGAAATAGAGCGAAACACCAACGTCAAAGACCTGGGAGTGATTATGTCGGAGGATCTCACCTTCAAGGACCATAACATTGTATCAATCGCATCTGCTAGAAAAATAACAGGATGGATAATGAGAACCTTCAAAACTAGGGAGGCCAAGCCCATGATGACACTCTTCAGGTCACTTGTTCTATCTAGGCTGGAATATTGCTGCACTCTAACAGCACCTTTCAAGGCAGGTGAAATTGCCGACCTAGAAAATGTACAGAGAACTTTCACGGCGCGCATAACGGAGATAAAACACCTCAATTACTGGGAGCGCTTGAGGTTTCTAAACCTGTATTCCCTGGAACGCAGCAGGGAGAGATACATGATTATATACACCTGGAAAATCCTAGAGGGACTAGTACCGAACTTGCACACGAAAATCACTTACTACGAAAGCAAAAGACTTGGCAGACGATGCACCATCCCCCCAATGAAAAGCAGGGGTGTCACTAGCACGTTAAGAGACCATACAATAAGTGTCAGGGGCCCGAGACTGTTCAACTGCCTCCCAGCACACATAAGGGGGATTACCAACAGACCCCTGGCAGTCTTCAAGCTGGCACTGGACAAGCACCTAAAGTCAGTTCCTGATCAGCCGGGCTGTGGCTCGTACGTTGGTTTGCGTGCAGCCAGCAGCAACAGCCTGGTTGATCAGGCGCTGATCCACCATGAGGCCTGGTCACAGACCGGGCCGCGGGGGCGTTGACCCCCGAAACTCTCTCCAGGTAAACTCCAGGTAGCCTGTAGAGCACTAAGGGAGTCTGAGACAACAACAAATGATAACACAGGCATAGATGCATACGAATAAGTGCTGCAAGAATGGCATACAATTCAGCAGTAAAAATGCCCTCACACGACGCTGTCCGGAAACACTGCTGCGAATCCAACGCCATCAGAAGATTTAGAGCCATCTGTGTACACGACGATGGCATGAGAATGGGAGTGGAAGTGGTCAAGGAAAAGAGAGTGGGAAGCCATCGTAGGCAGTTGAGCTTTCGAGCAAGGGAGTGAGAAATAACAGATCCGAACAGCTGGAACATTCCAGGGGGGTAGGGAAAAGTGAGATGCTACATAAACATATAAAGATGGTAACTGAAGGGAAGACAAGAGCGAATGTAGGTGAAGAGAGAAGGGACAGAGCAAACAGGGGTGGTGAACAAATAATGTCTACTAATATCAGTGACCATTCTATAAATGGAAGGATTGTGGAGATCGTGAGAGTCCACGTAGTAGCTGAGGCAATGGGCATCATGCAATCAGACAAGGGTGGAACATTCGCTTCTGCATAGAGGGTCTCAACAGGGGAAGAGTGAAAAGCACCAAGGCATAAACGTAATCCTTGGTGATGGATGGGGTTAAGGCTAGAGAGAGTAGCAGGAGAGGCCGCTGAATAGATCTGGTCACCATAATTGAGTTTCGATAAAATGAGGGCTGAATATAGGTGAAGGAGAGTTCGACGATCAGCTCCCCATGAAAGATAAGCAAGGGTTTTAAGAAAGTTCAGCCGGCTGTGACAAGTTGCCTTTAGAGAGGTAATGTGGGGTTTCCAGGAAAACCTACGGTCAAAGAGAAGGCCTAGAAACCTGACTGTATCACATTCAGGGATACGGGAGCCACAAAGGTACAAAGGATGATCGGAGATGACAGAGCATCTCGTGAAAGTAATTTGGTGAGTTTTGGTACTGGAAAATTTAAACCCATGCGTGGTGGCCCAACTGGAAACAAGGTCGACCGCATGATGTAGAGAAACTGTAATGAGGTGACAGTCAGCGCCTGCACAAGCAATAGCGAAGTCATCTACATAGAGTGATGACCAAATATTGGATGGAAGAACAGAGGCCAAACCATTTATAGCAAGGAGAAAAAGTATTGTGCTCAGAACACATCCCTGAGGGACACCTTCAGCTTGGACAAAGTCTGGGGAGAGCACATTATTGACTCGAACATGGAAATATCTGTCAGCTAAAAAGTTCTTAAGGAAAGATGGTAGATTGCCTCTGAGGCCTAAGGAGTCGGCTTGGGCCAAAATATTATACCTCCAAGTTGTGTCATATGCCTTCTCAAGGTCAAAAAATATGGCAATAACTGAATGGTTATTTGCAAAGGCATTACGAACATACGTATCCAAATGTAGTAAGGGGTCTCTGGTAAAACGGCCCATATGAAAGCCATATTGACGAGTGGAGAGACTGTTGTGTGTCTCTAAACGTCTATTCACCAGACGTTCAATCACTTTGCAAACTGCACTGGTAAGAGTGTGGGGACAATAGTGGGAGGCTTCATGTCCCGTAGTACCTGGTTTGCAGAAAGGGAGAATAATGGCAGATTTCCACAGTTGTGGAAGAACTCCTTGTGACCAAATAAGATTGAAAAGGCATAAGAGGACTGCAAGGGCTGAATGATGTAAATGTTGTAACATACGAATATGAATGTCTTCAGGCACAGCTGCCGATGATCGGCAAGCTGAGAGTGTTGCCTCCAGTTCCTGAAGTATAAAAGGCACATTATACTGTTTTTCTCTGAGAGAAGAAAAATCCAAGGGTGCTAACTCTATGGCAGACTTTGAGGAAACAAGGGGCAGAGATGAAGCCCCAGAGAAATACAGACCAGATGATTGCCAATTTCAATGGCAACATCTAGAGGGTTTGCTATATCAACACCAGCAACCCGCAGAACAGGAACCAGGTCAGGAGAATATCTACCACTCAGTTTCCGTACTTTTTTCTAGACTGCACTCATAGAGGAAGCAGAGGTGACGGTGGAGACATAATCTCGCCAGCAAGTGCATTTAGCATCACGGATGACACGGCGAGTGATTGCACGCTTCTGCTTAAAATCAAAAAGTTTCTCAGCGGTTCTATTATACTGGTACCTGCCCCACGCAGCGTGTTTCAAATGTGCTGCACGAGCACAAGCAGGAGACCACCAAGACACACATTTCTGAGAATGCCTGCCTGAGGTTTGGGGTATAGAATGAGAAGCTGCGGTTAAAACTGAGGACGAGAAGAGGTGTAAAAGCTCATCAATGGAGGACGAAGAAGGAACCTCACTAAACCCAGTTAGTTGTGAGTAAAGGTCCCAATTTGCCTGATCAAATTGCCAATGTGGGTTATGAAGAGGTGGCGAATATGAAGGGGAAGTAAGAATGATTGGAAAATGATCACTGTCATGTAAATCT
The DNA here is from genome assembly GCF_026875155.1 of Cherax quadricarinatus. Taxonomy (NCBI): domain Eukaryota; kingdom Metazoa; phylum Arthropoda; class Malacostraca; order Decapoda; family Parastacidae; genus Cherax; species Cherax quadricarinatus. The sequence continues at coordinate 6,361,238 of NC_069406.1, read as the reverse complement.
GGGAGAACAGACCAGGTGAAGTCTAGTGCGGCGGAGGAAGAGCAGACCGAGAGATCGATACAAGAGAGAGTATGAGTGCGAGGATCAAAATGGGTGTGAGTACCTGTATTTAAAACATGGAGGGGATAGGAAGCAAGAAAAGCCTCTAGCTGAATGCCACGGGAATCACAGTGAGACCCCCAGAGAAAATGATGGGTATTAAAATCGCCAAGTAACAGAAGTGGTGACGGTAATGACGAAACAAGAAAGGCCATATCTGGAATAGATAAGGCTCGAGAAGGAGAGAGATACAAAGAACAGAGTGTATACCACCTATGCAGGTGGATACGGGCTGCTGTGTAATGCAGCAAAGTACGAACAAATAGCTGATGGTACGGAATATCAGTGCGTAGAAGAAGGGCACTTTCATTAAAGGTCCTATCAGGAAAAGGATTCGAAGAATACAATAAATTATAGCCTGAGATGGGATAGATAACAGCAGAGTGTAATTTTGGTTCTTGTAAGCAAAGACCAACAGGGGAAAATTGGGAGAGCAATGTCTGAAGCTCACCCTGATTACCCCTGAGGCCGCATATATTCCACTGTAAATAGGCCATGATTGGCAACAATAAAGATACTAGAAATCCACAGGTAAGGATATTTATGGACTAGAGGGGTTAGAAAAGTCCACATGCAGTGGCAGAGGAAAATGTTCAAGCAGCGAAGGAACGGTGCACTGTGAAGAAAGGAGTTGTGCAGATGGAGAAGAGGAAAGAGAAGGAACAGAGGGTGGATCAGTGTCCATTGATGGTTTGGTCTCTGCAATATATTCAGAAATTGCTTCAAGTGTTTCAGAGTTCAGAGATGTCGTATAGGACACAATATTGGAGATGGAAGGAGGAGGAGTTTGAGTAAAGATCAGAACTGTAATGGACTGTACCAAGGTAGGGGGGGGGCAAAAGGGTGGAGGGAACTGGAGAAGTGTGCGAGGGGACAGAAGAGGCAGAAACCTGGGAGGTGGCAGAAGAGGAAGAAACTTGGGAGGGACAGGGTAGGAAGGCACAGTACGAGGAGGAGGATGAACCTCCACACTTGTAACAGAGCCAGTGAATGGGGAAGACTCAGGTACAGAGACCGGGAAGGTAAAATGTGGAGGTGGATGAAGGGAAGGAGGGGTTAAAGGAGATTTTTTGGACTTCTGAGAAGTAGAGGGATGATTGGGAGGTGTCGTATGAGGTCTTGTCAATACCGGGGTTTGTGAGGGAGAACACAAAGAAGTGAGAGTCACAGCAGAGAGGAAGTGGGCAGTGGTGGAGAGTAGTGTGGTGGCATACAATTGGGCGAGCATGGTATAGACCACACACCTACCTTCCTCACTCATACACATGTGGAAGACAGTGCAGATTCTACCACACTAGGCAAAAATCACCAGAAACTCACCTCTGACTTGCTGAAATAGCCATGATGAGCTGAAAACAACAGCAGCAACATATAAGTGATGCTTAACACATGACTTGAGAAACAGTGTGGAGCGCTGAGAAGTGCCAGTGATGCCACTTATATTTTCTCGAAGAAATTCAACAAATTTTGGCTAGGCCCTGCATGCACATGTGTCTGGATGCTGAAACATGAAGACACAACATCAGGATAACTCCTTGGGAGACAGATGCCTCTTGTGTAGGGTGATCAAGTGAAGACAACTTCATACCTCTTCCTTCCTCTCTCCGAGCAAACACGCTTCCTGCGAGGCACCAATGTCACCAATATTTACAGGTGGTTGTTGCAGGCGAGGTTCAATGATAAAGCTTCATACTTTATATAGGATATCTGGGTACACAGGCAGTGTGTTAAGAGCCAAGACTCAAGGGGCCATGTACGTGAGGGAGATAGGAGTAGCAGGTGTTAACTCTGGGTAACATTGGCACCGAGTGAGAGAGATGCAGGGTAATGTGGGTTGAAGTGGCATGCCCTCTGGTGGAAACTATGGAAATTAGGCATGTTTTGCAGAGGTGGGATGAAATGATAAGGCTTCGGAGGCTTCTTACTTTATTTGCAATGTCATGGGGTACACAGGTGATGTGTTAAGTGCCCAAGGCCTGGGAGAGCCGTGCCCAAGGCCTGGGAGGGCCATGCCCATGAGGGAGAGAGGAGTAGGCCTTGTTGACTGAGTGAAGTGAGCTGCCAGAGTGAGAGGCAGGTCTGGGCATACTGAAGTGGCATAGGCCTATAGGTTGCAGCACGAGCAAGGTACGTCATATGAACTCAGTTGGCAGACAGCATAGGCTGTCTATGCAGACAGAACAGGCAGTCTTCACATCATTGTTTTGTCAGAGGTTCACTGATAATATAGTTCAAAACTGAAAATATCTCAGTCCCTCCATCAGAGTGCAGTCAATGTACTATTTAGCTTCAGGACTCAAGTCTGGCTAACCACATATATTTCATACAAAGATGAGAGCAGCAGTGCATTCTTGTCAACCATTCAAGTTTATTCTCTATATGGGTTACAATGTGGGGTTTACAGGTTTTGGGTATTGTGTGGTTTACATGTTATAAAATACTAATTACAGAGGGGGCCACTAGGACACCTAGCATGGCTAGGCATTTCGGGCAGACTTAGATTAATTCTTAACATTAAATCCTTACAGATTATGATATTAAGGCTAAGTGACTACATCATAATTTGTGAGTTTAGCAATGTGAATGCTTTTGTTTTGGCACAATACAAGGTGTCTATATTGGAGTATCATAGGCAAACTTATGACTAGTTAGGATTTATTATTTTAAGATTAAGATTAGTATTTCTGGGTTTATAGTCAGTGGGTGAGTGAGTGTAATTGTGAACCACCAGGTGGTTATCCTGTAGTTAGTTGTCGGGGTGTATCAGGGAGATAAAATGTTTTCTAACTGTAGTTTTGAAAGTGATGAATGTGTCTGCAGTTCTAGAGTTTTCAGGTAGGATGTTCAAGATTTTAGGTCCTTTGACATACATTGAATTTTTTGTAAAGGTTTAGTCGAACACTATTATGCCTGTGGATCCTGTCACGACTATCAAGAAAGCATTTTAGGTCAAGGTTAATATTGGAATTTAAGGTCCTGTAGATATAGATTGCACAGTAGTAAGTGTGGATGTTCTGAACAGGGAGTAAGTTTAGATCTATGAAGAGTGGGGGGGGGGGTGTTGCCAGGGATGGGATTTAGCAATTATTCTTACTGTGTCTTTTTGTTGGGTTATTATTGGCTTTAGATGTGTTGCTGCAGTTGAACCCCAAGCACAGATAGCATAGGTGAGGTATGGATATATAAGTGAATGGTATAGTGTGAGAAGGGCAGTTTGCAGCATGTAGTATCGTATCTTGGAGAGAATCCCCACCGTTTTGGATACTTTTTTTGTTATGTGTTGGATATGGGTGCTGAAATTTAGGTTGTTGTCGAGGTATAGGCCAAGGAATTTGCCCTCATTATGTCTGGCAATTAGAATGTTGTCGATCTTAATGTTAAGTAATGTTATGCCCGAAATGCCTAGCCATGCTAAGCGTTCTAGTGGTACACTCTGTAATCACAATTTTACTACATGTAAACCAAACAATAACCAAATTTCTGTAAACTCAGCATTGTAATCCTTATAGAGAATAAACTTTGAATGCATTGTCAAAAAAAGTGCCCAACACCTGCTCTGCTACCAAACATAATATAGTAGGTTTCGCCAGTGTTAAGTGTAAGTTTATTGGCTGTCATCCAAGTCGATATTTTGAGCAGCTCCTTGTTCACAATGGTGTTGAGGGTGGCAAGATTAGGGTGGGAGATGAAATAAGTCATGTCGTCAGCAAAGGGAATGGGTTTCAGGTGTTGGGATATGTTTGGAAGATCACTGATGTAAATGAGGAAGAGCAGGGGTCCAAGGACACTTCCCTGCGGAACTCCAGTATCAAGTGGCAGTATTGATGAGGCTGTGTCTTTAATGGTGACATACTGATACCTATTAGAAAGGTAGGATTTAAAATATGCAAGCGCATGGCCTCTTATACAATAGTGGTCAAGTTTGTGGAGTAGGATGCCATGGTCTACTGTGTCAAATGCTTTTCTTAGGTCAATAAAAATTTCTAGCAGATATTCCTTATTTTCCAGTGCTTTTATTTTTCCTGAATCCAAATTGGCAGGGGTTGAGTATGTTTTGTGACGTTATAAATGAATATAGTCTCCTGTGCATGAGTTTCTCGAAGATTTTGGATAGCAATGGTAAGTTTGATATCGGCCTATAGTTGTTTACATCTGTAGGGTCATCATCTTTATGTATTGGTGTAACCCTTGCTGTCTTGAGTAGTGTCGGGAAAGTGCTAGTTTCTAGTGACTTGTTAAAAAGTAAAGTAATAGCATGTGAAAGGACATGGGCCGCTCACTTGTACAATAATGGTGGGACGTGAGACAGATTCCCCGAGTTATTTTCAAGTGGCTTTATGATCGCGGTGACTGCCGTGGGCTCAGTTGGTGCAAGATAGAAGGAATTTGGGAAATTCCCATCTAGGTAGTCCCCGGCACGGGCAGTGGTATGTGGGATTTTACTGGCGAGATTAGATCCTATGTTAGCTGTATCAGCAGGATGCAGTGGTGTTTCATGAGGTTTAGTTAGAACAATATTCTTGTTTTTTTTTTTCAGTTTGTGGGTCCCCAGAATCTGAGAAAGTGTTTTCCAGGTCTTTTTTATATCTCCTCTTGTGTCAGTTATCTGGTATTGATAACCTTAACAAGACAACAAAGGCTTCAAAGAGCTCAATTCTTCACATTTGAACAAGAAAAACAGAAACAAAAAACTATATAAAGGAGGAGTAGATGTAAAATAGAAAGAGACAGGTGCTCCCTTTACAGGCGACGGAAAAGAATAACAGAGCGGCTAAAAGAGGTCAATATATCTGAAATGCGTAGGGAGACACTGGTCAGAGAAATAGCAAGCATCAAACTTAAGCTAAAGGAATTATTTAGGAGTCAGGAATCGCGGGAAGAACAAAAAGCCGTAAATGAAATCGAAAGAAACCCAAAGTATTTCTTCTCCTATGCCAAATCAAATCGAGAACAACGTCCAGTTTTGGGCTCCTACTTAAAACAAGATGGGTCCTACACAGATGACAGCAAGGAAATGAGTGAGCTACTCAAGCCCCAAAAATGACTCAGTTTTTAGCAAGCCCTAACCAGACTGAGGTCGAAGACAAAATGAATTTTTTATGAGAGAGCCACAAAATTTCATTAACACCAAGCCATCCGATGTTAAACCTGACGCCAAATGACTTCGAACAGGCGATAAATGACATGCCCAGCACTCTGCCCCCGGGCCAGACTCATGGAACTCCGTGTTCATCAAAAACTGCAAGAAGCCCCCCTATCACGAGCCTTTTCCATCCTATGGAGAGGGAGCATGGACATGGGGGTCGTCCACAGTTTTCTAAAAACAACAGACATAGCCCCACTCCACAAAGGGGGCAGTAAAGCAACAGCAAAGAACTACAGACCAAAAGCACTAACATCCCATATCATAAAATCTTTGAAAGGGTCCTAAAAAGCAAGATCACCACCCATCTAGAAACCCATCATTTTCACCCAACCAGGGCAACATGGGTTTAGAACAGGTTCGCTCCTGTCTGTCCCCAACTATTGGATCACTACGACAAGGTCCTAAATGCACTAGAAAAACAAAAAGAATGCAGATGTAATATATACAGACGACAAGTGTGACCATGGCGTAATAGCGCACAAAATGCGTGCTAAAGGAATAACAGGAAAGTCGGTCGATGGATCTATAATTTCCTCACAACAGAACACAGAGAGTAGTAGTCAACAGAGTAAAGTCCGAGGCAGCTATGGTGAAAAGCTCTGTTCCACAAGGCACAGTACTCGCTCCCATCTTGTTCCTCATCCTCATATCCGACATAGACAAGGATGTCAGCCACAGCACCGTGTCTTCCTTTGCAGATGACACCCGAATCTGCATGACAGTGTCTTCCATTGCAGACACTGCAAGGCTCCAGGCAGACATCAACTAAATCTTTCACTGGGCTGCAGAAAACAATATGAAGTTCAACGATGAGAAATTTCAATTACTCAGATATGGTAAACATGAGGAAATTAAATCTTCATCAGAGTACAAAACAAATTCTGGCCACAAAATAGAGCGAAACACCAACGTCAGAGACCTGGGAGTGATCATGTCGGAGGATCTCACCTTCAAGGACTATAACATTGTATCAATCGCATCTGCTAGAAAAATGACAGGATTGATAATGAGAACCTTCAAAACTAGGGAGGCCAAGCCCATGATGACACTCTTCAGGTCACTTGTTCTATCTAGGCTGGAATATTGCTGCACACTAACAGCACCTTTCAAGGCAGGTGAAATTGCTGACCTAGAAAATGTACAGAGAACCTTCACGGCACGCATAACAGAGATAAAACACCTCAATTACTGGGAGCGCTTGAGGTTCCTAAACCTGTATTCCCTGGAATGCAGGAGGGAGAGATACATGATTATATACACCTGGAAAATCCTAGAGGGACTAGTACCGAACTTGCACACGAAAATCACTCACTACGAAAGCAAAAGACTTGGCAGACGATGCACCATCCCCCCAATGAAAAGCAGGGGTGTCACTAGCACGTTAAGAGACTATACAATAAGTGTCAGGGGCCCGAGACTGTTCAACTGCCTTCCAGCATACATAAGGGGGATTACCAACAGACCCCTGGTAGTCTTCAAGCTGGCACTGGACAAGCACCTAAAGTCAGTTCCTGATCAGCCGGGCTGTGGCTCATACGTTGGTTTGCATGCAGCCAGCAGCAACAGCCTGGTTGATCAGGCTCTGATCCACCAGGAGGCCTGGTCACAGACCGGGCCGCAAGGGTGTTGACCCCCGGAACGCTCTCCAGGTAAACTCCAGGTATATAGATATAATTAAAGTATGTTAAGTTCTATCATTGTTGTGGAAATATTTCTAATACTGTTAAAAAACTATTAGTCTTAGACTTATAGTATTGACACCAGTGTTCTCTTACTCCCCTTGTTTCACCACTGTTGTTCACTGAATATTTTACTACTGTTGTTCACTGAAAATTTCACTGCTGATTCTCAGTGAATATTTCACTACTATTGTTCACTGAATATTTCACTACTGTTGTTCACTGAATATTTCACTCTTTGTTACTGCAGTAAGCAGATTAGAGACTTGACCTTACAGTATTTTCCATATTTAGATATTATTTATACTCTACATTAGCTCTCATAAGTATACAAGACATCTTTTTATAAAATATTTAAGATATTCTGAACATTAATACAGTTTATCTCCTCAATAACTTATATGATTTATATGGCTGACATTTCATTAACATATTTCACTCTCAACACTGTTATGGTATATCCCTTTTACATATTCTGATGAGTTTATAACTAAAATATTTCTGAAACATTAAACACTAACATGTTTTATCTCTTGAATGAACTTGTGTATGTTTAACAAGATTGTTTTTTTGATTAAAACATTTCAGACACTCAGAACATTGATATGGTTTATCTCCTGTATGTACTCTCATATGTCTCACAAGACTGCTTTTTACACTAAAACATTTCAAACACTCTGCACACTGATATGGTTTATCGCCTGTATGTACTCTCATATGTAACACTAGACTGCCTTTTACACTAAAACATTTCAGACACTCAGTGCATTGATATGGTTTATCTCCTGAATGTATTCTTGCATGTGTCACAAGATTCCTTTTTACACTAAAACATTTCAGACACTCAGAACATTCATATGGTTTATCTCCTGTATGTACTCTCATATGTGTCACAAGAATGCATTTTTCAGTAAAACATTTCAAACACACTGAACACTGATGTGATTTATCTCCTGTATGTATTCTCATATGTGTCACAAGCTTGCATTTTACACTAAAACATTTCAGACACTCAGAACATTGATATGGCTTATCTCCTGTATGTACTCTCATATGTGTCACAAGCCTGCATTTTACACTAAAACATTTCAAACACTCATCACATTGATATGGTTTATCTCCTGTATGTAATCTCATATGTGACACAAGACTGCCTTTTACACTAAAACATTTCAAACACTCAGCGCATTGATATGGTTTACCTCTTGTATGTAATCTCGCATGTGTTTCAAGATTCCTTTTTTCACTATAACATTTCAGACACTCTGAGCACTGATATGGTTTATCTCCTGTATGTACTTTCATATGTGTCTCAAGATTCCTTTTATCACTATAACATTTTAGACACTCTGAACACTGATATGGTTTATCTCCTGTATGTACTTTTGCATGTGTCACAAGATGGCTTTTTTGACTAAAACATTTCAGACACTCAGAACATTCATATGGTTTATATCCTGTATGTACTCTTGCATGTGTCACAAGATGGCTTTTTTTACTAAAACATTTCAGACACTCAGAACATTCATATGGTTTGTTTTCCTTATGTTTCTCCATATTTTTTTTTAATGAAGGTGTTTCATTTAAAATATTTTAGTCATACAACAGTGGAATAGTTAATCTTTCTTATGTACTCACATGTCTATTTCATAATTTTTTTTAACTATTTTGGACACTGAACACATGGTTTTCCTTATGAACATATTCCCATGTTAAGATTTATTTAGGCAAAACTTATCCTACTTATGAACACTGATGAAGTTTATATTGTGTGTTAAAGGACTATCATAATTTTTTTGTGTTAAAAGATTAATATATGTACTAGAACACTGCAGATACACTCTACAATATTATTATTATTATTTGTTCTTGTGTTTAAACAGATTTTTCTAAAAAAATTTAATTACGAAAAAATTAACTTGTATTCTTTTATTGACCCTTTGAGAGTTCAGACCCATAATCTGAAAATTCCCCACAGGGTCTAAAAAATGTTATTTTTTCTTAGGAAATCATGGAGAATCTTTTTCTGAAGGTAATAAAATAAAAATTACAAAGTTTTATAAAGAATTGATGAAATTATACTCCTGCAAATTTTGCTGGGTCAGATATTTATGCATTGGCAATTTTGCCCACTTTGAGTCTTGTTTTTGGCCAATTACAATGTTCCATTAGACCAAATTCTTATCTATTTTGCTAGTATGAGTTCCATATTATCTACTGAGCACATAAAATTGCCCAAATCAACTGTTTAAACTTCCCAATAAAGTGATTGAAAACAGGTAATTTGGCCAATTTCACACAAAATTCAAAATATTCCAATTTCAAAACATGATCCAGAATAAACAATGCAGTTATTCCTGGCACTAAACAAACATTTACACTATTTATTAGTTACATTTTCAGGCTTTACAAATGAATCTCATTTTGATTTTTATATTCACCAATAATTTTTATACACACCAAAAAATATAAGCTTTATTGTTATGCAACATTGTAATAATTGTATAAATAATATCAGTGCCTTCAGCAACACATTTTAGACCTAAAAGCTGACATGTACTGGAAATGTGATGTGAACTGTTTACCCTGTAACATCAACAAAAATAGAACATTTCTACTACTTTGAACTTAATCTCAAGCAATTTTCAGTACTAAAATCCATCAAAATCATTTCTGTAATACATCTTCTATTCTATCAAATGAGACCAAGAAACAGTGAATGCTACCAAAAAAATCATGTGAAAGTACACCAAAAATTTGCTGTTTTAATCCAAAAACACAGTTGCACCTTTTTTTCTCATTATGCACTGCATGCTGCAGGATTTGTTTTACATGGTGCACACTTACCACACAGATGCATTCTCTCATATTTAAGCACAAATTTACAGCTCATGGCTTATCTGAGTAAGCTGAGCTCATGATGTAGTATTACAGCTTGGACCCTGATTTAAAAGTCATAGAACTACAAAATGGACCCTCAAAGAATTAACTGCCATGCATTTTTAGATAGAATTCCCAATTTCAAAAGCAAAATTGTTTAATTAGTAATAGCTAGTTAAAACTTCACAAGAGGAACAGCTGTTGCCTTTCTTGAAGTACTGAAGATAGTGTCTGGCAAGACACAACCTGGTAGTCTTCCACAAAATACTTCTGCAATATCTGTTGTTGTTCAAGACACTTACACTGGTGCTTCTTGAAGTACTGAAGATATAGTGTCTGGCAAGACACAACCTGGTAGTCTTCCTCAAAATATGTCTGCAATAGAGATATGAATCAGTGTAATGCAATATTCCATAATTACCAACACAACATACTCAACTAAAAATTATTTTTTTCTCTATTGTCACATGTTTCACTAAATAAAATTGTCACTTAAATGTTTATCTGTAAAGATCTTCAAGATAAATCACAAGTTGTGTATAATAATTATGTTAACTAATAATTGAGTAAACAATATGACTTCAACACAAACATCTTTAATTTTTATTATATTCTTGGAGTATAATAATATTAACCCTTAACCCATTGACTGTCGCAACCCCCAATCCTGAGGTGTCTCCTGGTCTCGTAAAATTTAAAAAAAAAAAATATTTTTCCTTATGAAATGATAGAGATTCTTTTCCCGATTGTAATGACACCAAAAAAAACGAAATTTGATGGAAAACTGACGGAATTACACTCTCGAGAAGTTAGCGACTTCGGCAATATTTATAAATTGGCAATTTCGCCCACTTTGAGCCCTATTTTCAGCTAATTCCATTGTTCCAGTCGACCAAACTCATAGCTACTTCTTTAGAACTCCATTTTTTCTATCGACTGAGTACAAGAAATTGCCCATTTACCAATTTCAACTACTCAATAACGTAGTCAGAAATTTGCAATTTGGCCAATTTCACAAAAATTAAAAAATATGACAATTTCAAAATAAGGTCCAGAATGAACAATGCAGACATTCCTGACTCTAAAATAACATTTTCTTTGTTCATCAGTCATGTCTCCAGGCCCCTCTGATATTACTCTTACTTTCTAATTTTAATTTTCATTCAAACAAAAAATAGAAGATTTCCTATCATGCAGATCACTGCAATACTGTAATAATTGTATAAATAACATCAACCCATATTAGAATGGCTAGTTGGACATTTATTGGACAATGACATCATTTGTTTACTTTTGAACATCGGCAAAAATCAAACAATTTCCCTACTTTGAGCTCCATTTCCAGGTTTTTTTATAGTAAAATCAATCAAAATCACCTCTATTTCTATAATATGTTTTCCATTCTATCAAATGAGACCAAGAAAACGAGAATATAACCATAAATACTATACGAAAATAGATCACAAAGTCAGCATTTTAATTAAAAAAAACGGTCGGAGTTTTTTTTTCTCATTATGCACTGCGTGCTCCAGGATATTTTTTATATGGTGCACAATGACCACACAGACACATTCTCTCACATGTGGGCCTACCAGCTTTCTCCTTCTTGATTTGAAGCCGCTAGAACTTATGAGTATATATACGTCGAACACAGTACCTCGTAAGATGTATATATACGGCCGCGACAGTCAAAGAGTTAAACGGTCCAAACGTATATATACAGTCACTCACACAACGCCCTCAAACGTATATATATGTTTTATTTTTCCTGCCTCCAAATTTGGCACGAATGGCCTGAGATGCCTGGTCAGCATAGAATTGGTCTTAACACTAGGTGTGCGTAGTATTAAAAAAATCTGGGACCACTTAGTACCTTGTGGGAGTGCCAGTTAAATTGAGCACCAGCTAGAGCAAAAGTGTGGCAAACACCAAGGATTCACTGATGTAATGTCATATTAACACCTCTTTTAAGAGGAAAGTGATGTTAACCCCAAGTTTAGGGTCTGTTGATCTTTGTCTATCCCTGTCTGTATCTGTCTCTGTCTATCTCTATCTGTCTCTGTCTATCTGTCTCTGTCTGTGTCTGTCTATCTGTGCCTGTCTATCTGTCTCTGTCTTTGTTTATCTCTATCTGTCTCTGTCTATCTGTCTCTGTCTGTCTCTGTATATCTGTCTCTATCTGTCTATCTGTGTCTGTCTGTCTCTGGCTTTGTCTATCTGTCTCTGTCTATCTCTTTCAATCTGTCTTTGTCTATCTCTGTCTCACAGCTACACATAAATACAAGTATATGTAGTATAAATTACCTACGATAACCCAAAAATCCAGACAAAGTGATATACTCTGCTTGAAGATGTGAGTAAAAGTGATGATGCAGTCTTGTGGCTCTCTCTGAGACAGAGAGCTAGATGGATAGACAGAGAGACAGGGAGCTTGACAAACAGACAGAAATGTTTGTGTACCAGCAAAAACAAAGGGAGGGGGATGGTCATCTAATCTTTTCTTATCAGCTGCACCCTCCCCCACCCTTGTTTACGCTCATCAAATGTCAGCTCTTATCAGATGTTATCTCCCCTTATCATGTGACTGTCAGGTGTGAACTTTGTTTTCATGTTTTCAAGGAACATATATTACATATTATTATTTCTTACCCTACTTATATTAATTATACTATTATTATATTATTATTATTATTAATTATTATTATTATTATCCTCCTTCTCCTCCCTCCTCCTCCTCCTCCCTCTCTCATCCTCCTCCTCCCTCCTCCTCCTCTCCTTCTTCTCCTCATCCCCCCTCCTCCTCATATTATTATATACTTCCATACAATCCAACACATTGCTGGGACATATAAAACTTTGTTTATATTCCAAGACAATATTAAATAGCCAATGCAGGTGTAAACGTCCACTCTGTCAGTGTTTTGTGACGATTGCAAGTACAATTTCAGTACCTAATACTAGTGTCAAAACAAAGATTGTTATAAAAACAAGAACTACTACAAATTGTAATTATCAGAACATAAAAATTTACATAAAATATGAAAATACATAAAAAGTATACTCGGTCCAAAACTTCTGCAAGTGCAGACCTCAATGTGCTGTCACATGAGTATCCAGTGCCTAACTCCTTGGCCTCATATCCGGTAAGTATTTTTCTGAACGCCTAAAAGCAGTTTAGATTATTCTATAATACTTAGAAAAGGGTGCTCTATTTTTCTATAAAAAAAAAAAAAGATTTTCTTTTCAATATTTGGGGTGCTGCCACAGCTGAACGTATAATAACTATGGACCGTTTAAAGGTTAATGCAGTCTCTCCTCACTAGCGACGTACAGTGTCCCTCATTTTTCGTAATTTAATCCGTACCCGGGAGCCCGTTACTTATAAACGAAAATTTACGATTTACGAATCAACTTTTCCGCCCAAAGCAATAAGTAAATGCAATTTAATCCTGTTCCTGACTACACCCAGAAAGATTAAAACAAAAAAAATTTTTACATGAAATTACATTAGTACATAAACAATACAATTGATAAAATGAAGAATGAAACATTAACAAGCATAACACTTACCTTTATTGGAGATTCTTCTTTTAGTGATGGAGACTGGAGGAGGAGAAGAGTGGATTGTTAGTTTAAAAAAAGTTTTTTTTTTGGAAGGGAATCCCCTTCCAGCAACACCTAGGTACCAATTGCTTCTGGGGTTTGCTTGTCTTCATCTGTTTCTTAAATGCCACTAGGACCACCTTGAGAGTCACTGATCCTGTCTCGCAAAATAACTGTGGAGAGAGCTCTGTTTCGGCGTCCCTTTTAACATCTTCCCTAAAATGCTCCATAGACTTTGTCATTTCTTACATCTGCCATCCTGGCTGCAACAACCTTGTTTAGGGTGATGTTTCTCCATAAAGCTTTCCAACTTACCCCACATATAAAAATCTCTTTAATTTCTGAAAAGGTCACCTGCTTCCATCTCTCTCTCCTCCTCCTCTGCAGCCTAGATTCTGAGCTGCGATGTGTTGCTCTCTTCCTGCTGAGCTCTGCAGCTCCTCAGTGTGAGCTCTTCTCATTGTGTCTTCCACCAATTTCTTCACATCTCACAAACTCACATCTCCACCCCAGGAACTCCCCAGTGCCACAATTGGATTTTACAACAACCCTAGGCTATCAGGGTAATCCCTAAACCCTTCCAAAATCCCTCTGTCGACACAATTGGCCACAATTTTCTCCAGGCAGAGTTCAAAGACCTGATAGTCACTCCCTCCCAAGCCATACCAATTAGGGTTAGGCAATGGAGGATGCTGAAGTGTTTCTTCCAAAATTCCCTAGGAGGTCAAGTGAGTGTCCCTGTGGTCACAGTCAAGCACCTTGACACATTGCTTTTGTGTAGAGTTTTTTACAGTTTGCAATGACCTGCTGGTCCATGGGACTGGAGGAGAGGAGTGGTATTCGGCGGGCATGAACTTTACTGTGATGAACCCAAACTCCTCGAAAATTAGGTCATCCAATTTGGCGAGATGAGCAGGTGCAATTGTCCATTACTACAGGCACTTGAGATACCAATTTCTTTTTCAGGAGATACTAACTCCTTCACACTAGGTCCAAACACTTTCAATTGAACACTCGACGAAAATTTCCCTCGTTACCCATGCCTTACTATAAAGATTTCCAAAACACAACTACAATTTACTCTTCATAACATTGATTTTCCGAACAACTCTGGGATTTTCAGAATGGTACATCTAGTAATGCTCACTTTGAAATCCCCCACTAGCATAGCACAGAACATTATCGTCACTTAGTCTTCATAGGCTTATGTCCTGGCATGCCTTTTCCTCTTGTGTAATGAAGGTTCTCTTTGCATTTTCTTCCAAAAGAGGAGCATGTTTCCTCACATTGAACACTTGTTCAGGTTTTCAGTCCTTCAGCCTCTATGTACTTCCTGGAATTCATAGCACATATTTTCCAGAGCCGCCTTGTGGTCCGAATCTGGAAGCCTCACCATAACTTCCACACGTGTAGCCAGTACGGTTTCAACACCACCTTTTCTGGCCTTAAATTCACCCACATCACACTATTTGCAGGCAATTTCCTTACCAAATCTCATGCAACATGACTAGCCATTTCACAAATAATCAAAGTCATGAAAGAGTATCTCCTGCTAATTGTTTCTCTCCATTTATCCACACCAATAATAACTTCTCAACCTCTCGAGTACTGGTGATCTCGTTTTTGTCAGTACAGATACCACCCTTTACAACAACAGCATCCTTGGTTTTTTACTGGCCACTAGGGAACATAAGTTGTTAGGGTTTTCTTATACATCTCTGGACAGTTCGGCAACACTTATGTATCTTACCACTTTCATATTGTTCTATGATGTTTTCTAATTCAATCGTATTTCCGACCTTCTTTACCACAGGCTTGGCACTAAACTTTCTTTGGAGCCATGGTAGCTATTTGTACTTGCAAGCACTAACAATAATTGGATATTATGAAACAGATTTCTCGCTGGAGCATCGTGAGGGACCTTCGCTTCACTGGTAAAATCCATCCAGACTGGCTGCCTACCCCGGCTCACCCCGTGGGTACGCATCCCGGACGAACTATACACGCGGTCAACCTATGAAAAGCGAGTCCAATGTTTTATACAAAAATACCCTATGATTGGCAAAATTTAACGATGTGCCAGGACTACGAAAAGGCGGGACCACTGTACCGTTTACCCCGACTACCTACAGAACTTACGATGGGCTCTCTGAACCATATGCAATACTTAAATAATGAATATTAGAGCTGATTTCCTCTATTCTGTTCATACAATATAGAGCACACTACTATATAACAATTAAAAATTACCTAAAATGTAATAAATGTGCAATAGTGACATGAAAACAATATCAAACAAGTTGACATAAACCCACTATCATTATATTATGCGCCTCACTATACTGATGTGGTCTTAGGAATGCAACTCTTTCGCTGAGTGAGGAGAAGCAGTAATATAATCAAACTAAGTGTTAAACGTGAAAGTCATTAGAGCACTGCAGAGTGAATGCCGCTAAAGAAGGAATACAGTGGCCCCTCCGTATTCGATGCATCGTAATCGATAAATCCGGTATTCGATGGCATATATCGCAAAAAATTTCCTCGTATTTCGATTGAAAACCCGGTATTCGATACGATCGTACAAGACCTGTCCACATGTGGCCGGAACTCCCCCGTGTTTTCCAGTGTTTACAAGCCAGCCAGGTGCACGCATCTAAGGATACATTCCATACATTCATATTATCCATATTATCACTGTGTTTGGTGCTTGTTTCTCCAAAATAAGTCACCATGGGCCACAAGAAAGCTTCTATGTGCCAACTCTGTGGTAAAAAGGGTAAGAATTAGTATGGAAAATTAAGAAAGATTTTGAAGGTTTGGGGCTAACCCCTGAGAAGCCTATGCCATTGTGGAATCCAATTGGCCTACTACTTCAAAAATTAAGGAAATGGGCAAAGTGTGGTTTGAACCTGCAAACCGTTTATGGATTGAAAATCACCGTAACAGCCGCTATGGCAAGCCGTGGATGCTGGTGACTATTACAATAGACAATGTTGTGGCCCATTTTAGAAAAAATCGTAAAGAACAGGAGGTACAGAGCTCTATGGACAGATTTGTTGTGCGACAGAGGTCCAGTGTACTCTCAAGCTGGTCCTAGTGGCAGTAAAAGAAGAAGGGATATTAACCCCGGAAAAGGACTTGCACCTCAACTCTAAAGAAAGGGTTCCCGGTCTAAACCCTAACACCTCTCCCCTCCCCCATCCCATCTATCAACACCAGATCTTCAATAAAGGTAAGTGCGTCAATTATTTTATTGTTTATTGAAATTAGTCTATTGCATTATACTTAATATTTCATGTAGCAAAAATTTTTTTTTTCATAGTTTTAGGTGTCTTGCACGGATTAATTTGATTTCCATTAATTCTTATGAGGAAAATTTATTCGGTTTTCAATATTATCGGTATTCGATGAGCTCTCAAGAACGGATTAATATCGAATACCGGGGGTATTTTTATTCACAGAAAGAACAGAAGATTTACTCTTATTCATACAATTGTATAATTATAATAATTATACTATTAAAAGTTGTCTGATGCAGTCATAATAAACAGCCCTCACATTCATAGTGGCATAACCCAAGTACAGTGAAAGGAAACTGCTATCAGGATAATACTTTTTTTTTTTTTTTTTTTTATTATCACACTGGCCGATTCCCACCAAGGCAGGGTGGCCCGAAAAAGAAAAACTTTCACCATCATTCACTCCATCACTGTCTTGCCAGAAGGGTGCTTTACACTACAGTTTTTAAACTGCAACATTAACCACCCCTCCTTCAGGTGCAGGCACTTTTACTTCCCATCTCCAGGACTCAAGTCCGGCCTGCCGGTTTCCCTGAATCCCTTCATAAATGTTACTTTGCTCACACTCCAACAGCACGTCAAGTATTAAAAACCATTTGTCTCCATTCACTCCTATCAAACACGCTCACGCATGCCTGCTGGAAGTCCAAGCCCCTCGCACACAAAACCTCCTTTACCCCCTCCTCCAACCCTTCCTAGGCCGACCCCTACCCCGCCTTCCTTCCACTACAGACTGATCCCACCTTGAAGTATTCTGTTTCGCTCCATTCTCTCTACATGTCCGAACCACCTCAACAACCCTTCCTCAGCCCTCTGGAAAAAAACAGTTTTGGTAATCCCGCACCTCCTCCTAACTTCCAAACTACGAATTCTCTGCATTATATTCACACCACAAAATTCCCTCAGACATGACATCTCCACTGCCTCCAGCCTTCTCCTCGCTGCAAACATTCCATCACCCATGCTCACACCCATATAAGAGCGTTGGTAAAACTATACTCTCATACATTCCCCTCTTTGCCTCCAAGGACAAAGTTCTCTGCCCTCCACAGACTCCTAAGTGCACCCCCTTCATCTTTTTCCCTCATCAATTCTATGATTCACCTCATCTTTCATAGACCCATCCGCTGACACGTCCACTCCCAAATATTGAATACGTTCACCTCCTCCATACTCTCTCCCCCAATCTGATATTAAAATCTTTCATCACCTAATCTTTTTGTTATCCTCATAACCTTACTCTTTCCTGTATTCACCTTTAATTTTCTTTTTTTGGGCACACCCTACCAAATTCATCACCAATCTCTGCAGCTTCTCTTCAGAATCTCCCAAGACACGTGTCATCAGCAAAGAGCAGCTGTGACAACTCCCACCCTGTGTGTGATTCCTTAATCTTTTAACTCCACGCCTTTTGGGCCAAGACCCTCGCATTTACTTCTCTTACAACCCCATCTATAAATATATTAAACAACCACGGTGACATCACACATCCTTGTCTAAGGCCTACTTTACTGGGAAAAAATTTCCCTCTTTTCTACATACTCTAACTTGAGCCTCACTATCCTCGTAAAAACTCTTCACTGCTTTCAGTACCTCCCTCCTAAAACCATACACTTGCAACATCTGCCACATTGCCCCCCTATCCACCCTGTCATACGCCTTTTCCAATCCATAAATGCCACAAAGACCTCTTTAGCCTTATCTAAATACTGTTCACATTATATGTTTTCACATGTAAACACCGAGGTCCACACAACCCCCTACCTTTCCTAAAAGCCTCCTGTTCATCAGCTATCTACTTTCTCCGTCTACTCTTAATTCTTTCAATATAACCTTAATCCACTAACACTTTACCAGGTACACACAACAGACTTATCCCCCCTATAATTTTTGCACTCCTCTTATTATCACCCTTTGCCTTTATACAAAGAACTATGTCATTGCTCTCGCCACCCTAGTACCATCACCCTCTCTCCATACATTTATTAAATAATTGCACCAACCACTCCAAAACTAAACCCCACCTGCTTTTAACATTTCTATCTTTACCCACACTCCGGCTGCCTTACCCTGTCCCTTTCATTTTACCTACAGATGCCTCACGAACTTCCCCCACACTCACTACAGCTCTTCCTCACTTCCACATAGATGTTATTCCTCCTTCCCTAACACGAAATCAACAGCTTCCCTATCTTCATCAACATTTAACCAATTCCTCAATATTCCCTCCATCTCCAATACCTCTAAACTCTCCAGTTTATAACTCGTCCTCTCCTATTTTTAACTGACAAATCCCCATTTGTTCTCTAGCATCCTTAACTTATGTTAATCTCACTCCAAAACTTTTTCTTTATTTCCATAAAATTTGTTGATACAGCTCACCCACTCCCAGCTCTCATTTCTCTCTTTTTACAATGCTTCACCACTCTCTAACCTCTCTTTTTCTCCATATACTCATCCACTCTTGCATCCTTCTTTCTACGTTTGAAAAACTTCTCATATGCTAATCAACTTTTTCTCCCTTACTACTCTCTTTACCTCATCATTTCCACCAATCGCTCCTCTTCCCCCTGCATGCACCCATCTTTCCTGTAACCACACACTTCCTGCTGAACAACTTGATCTAACACTACATTTTTAAACCTAACCCCCATTCCTCTTCGGACCCTCATTTGTCTATGGCTCTCATTACCCATCTAATCCTCCAATAGCTTGTTTAATATCTTACCCTAACATGCCTCCTCTTGTAGTTTATAAAACCTTCACCTCACTCTTTCCGATGCTTCTATCTTCCTTGTATCCCATCTACTAACCTTTTACTCTCAGTGTAGCTACCCTAGAAAGTGATTCTGATATATCAGTGGGCCCCCTCGATAAACATGTACATTCCTGAAGTCTACTCGAACAGTCGTTTATCTACTAATACATACTCCAACAAACTACTGTCATTCGCCCCTACATCATATCGTGTATACTTATTTTTATCCTCTTTTTCTTAAAATATGTATTACCTATAACTACTAAACCCTTTCTATACAAAGTATCCAATCAAAGGGGCTCCCATTATCATTTACACCTGCACCCCAAACTTACCTACCACACCCTCTCTAAAAGTATTCTTCCTACTTTAAATTCAGTGTCCCCTACCACCGGGAACTAAATCAATTACTCTCTCACTTGGTTCAAAGGCTCCTATACATACACTTAACAACTCCCAAAATTCTCTCATCTCTCCTCTGCATTCCCTCTCATTCCTCCAGGTCATACACGCTTATTATGACCCACTTCTCGCAATCCCAATCCTTTACTTTAATCCCATAATTCTCGAATTACACATTCAATATTCTCTTTTCTCCTTCATACTGATCATTTAACATTACTGCACCCCATCCTTTGCTGCTAACTCTCTCAGATACTCCAGATTAATATCCTCATTTATTCCCCCCACGAAACTCTCCTACCTGCCCTCTTCAGCTGTTTCGCTTAGAGCCAGGCAACCCACATCCAACTTCATTTCATTCATGAACATCAGCATCATCTGTTTCTTGTCATCCGCACTAATCTATCCACCTGCACACTTTAAACACCCATTTTTATAAAGTTTTTCTTCTTCTCTTTTTTAGTAAAATGTATACAGGAGAAGGGGTTACTAGCCCATTGCTCCCGCATATTTAGTCGCCCTCATCGACACGCATGAGCTTACGAGGAAAGATTCTTTTCCACTTCCCATGACAATAGAAGAAATACAAAAACTATAACAAGAGCTGAGTTGAATAAGGAGAAAAACTAGATGTATGTAATTATATATATGCATGTGCGTGTTCTGTGAAGTGTGAACCAAAGTGTAAAGTAGGAGTAAGCAAGATATCCCGGTTATCATAGCGTGTTTTAATGAGACAGCAAAAAGATACCAGCAATCCTATAAACCTATCATCAAAACAGACTTACAGGTTTTTGTTTCACAGTCATCTGGCGGACGTAGTACTTCCCTGGGTGGGTTGCTGTTCTACACAACCGACTACCTAATCAGGAAATACATGACATCTTCAAAGTTATCATGCAAAACAATGAATCAAGAAACCCATCTGCTAGGAAAACAAGTAGTAAATACAGTATTATGATCAGACTTCATTCATTATGATAAAAGAAAGGACATAATTAAATCAGCAAATATATGAAAACTGGAGTGTACATCAACGAATGTCTAAGAAGAGAAAATGTCAAAACCTTCTGTTCAGGCTGAGAAAACTTAAACAAGATGAACAAAAAAACATCAGTGTTACACTCAGATGGGAAAATCTAGTTAGGAAAACATCACAGGACAACAATATACTGTCTCAAATGAACATGATTTCTCTACCTTTCACTAGAAAAGCTGACATTCCTATAAACAGATTAGAAAAATGTCCGTTAACACATATATACACTTGATGCCATATAGCGTACGTCCTATTACAATTATTGGTGCATTTTTTTTTTACTACTAATACCACTCCTCACATACAGTTTTACTTCTCTTTTACCCTTCAGGGTCCTTCCCGTAGGAATCTACGCTTTTAAGTTCCAGGTCCAAACCGTAATACTACGCTCATGAGCTCAGCCACTCTGATAAACAGTGATGTACATTTTGGGCCTAGATAATGAGAGAATACAATCTATGTGGTAATGCGTGCACCCATAAAACAGAATCCTGAGCAGCACACCTGTGTAAATGAGAGAAAAAAAATGAAATCATGATTTTTCGATTAAAACACAACTTTGCAGTGTTTTTTTCGTATGTTTTTTTTATATAGTTGTATTTTCCGATTCTGGTACTCATTTGATAGAATGGAAAGGACATATATACAGAAATAGAGATGATTTTTGAGATTGGTTTTAGCACTGAAATGGCTTGAAAACTGAGCTCAAAGTAGCAAAAAGTTCAATTTTTGCCGATATCAAGAGTAAACAAACGACCTCAACACTCTAATACACTCAGCTGGTGGGTCCTAATATACATTCACAAATATAGGTGAAGATATTTATACAATTATTACAGTATTGCATAACAGTAAATCTTCTATTTTTGGTGTGAATAAATAATTCATTATGCGTGAATAAAAAAAATCAAAATGGAATTTATTTGTAAAGCCTCAAAACAAACTAATGACAACAGAGGCAAATGTTAGTATTGCCAGGAATGCCTACATTGTTTATTCTGGACCCTATTTTGAAATTGGAATATTTTGAAGCTTTGGTTAAATTGGCCAAATTAACGCAATTATCCGATCACTTTATATTTTGTAGTTGAAACAGTTGACTTGCGATTTCTTGTGCTCAATCGATAGAATAGAAGGAATGACTAGTGAAATAGCTAACGAATTTGGTTGATTGGAATAATTAAATGCGCTAAAATGGAGTGCAAAGTCGGCAAAAATCGCGATTCGTAATAATCGCTGACACATCAAAATTCGCGAGAGCATAATTTCGTCAATTTCCCACCAAATTTCGTACTTTTTGTTTTATTACCTTCACAAAAAGATTCTCTACGATTTCATAAGAAAAAAATAACAAATTTTTTTTTTGAAAATTCTTGGACACTGGTGCGTGACTCCAGATTTGGGCCTTGGACCCTGAAAGGGTTAAATGTTATTAATTGCTAATAATTTTGTGTCGCAAGTCAGATCTACTCATAAATTAATCGTTAGTCATAGTTGCTAACTAGTCCATTTAATTTTGTTTACCACTACTTATTTTAGTCCCCTTTATACTGTGTGTGCAATTAGTGTATATTCCAATTACATTATTGTACAATTCCCAAAACTTTCATTTGTTAGCTAGTACCAACTATCTCATATTTTTTTCTTCCTTTTTATAGAGCAGTTAATTGCTCAACTTATGTAACATATTCAAGTAGATCTTTACTCCATAATCAATATTAAATCATAAGTGACTATCTGTCCATGTAACCTTTTTATCATTACTTAGTTTCGTCGCATTATGTAATTTTCTCCTTATTTTCACTTTAATAACTACCTTAGTTCATATATTCACAACTGTTTAAAGAAATAATCAAGTTCTATCTCAGGTGCTAGTGTAATACATTCATTATTTACTATTATATTCCAAAGCTCATTTATTTGATCATCACTTTATTTTCACCACAACTCTATATTAGTCCCATTTATATGTCTCCTTTATTTTAGCTTTAAACAACTACCTAGTTCACATATTTAATTTGTTAAAATATTCAGTGCTATTTTTTTGCTTAGAGTATTTACTTTGTCTTAAACTTATGTCTAAGTTATAGATTCACTAACCTGGAGTTTTTTACCTGGAGAGAGTTCCGGGGTCAACGCCCTCCCCGCGCCTCGGTCTGTGACCAGGCCTTCACTGTGGATCAGAGCCTATCAACCAGCTGTTGCTGGCTGTCTGGCATGCAAACCAATGTACGAGCCACAGCCCGGCTGGTCCAGGAACCGACTTTAGGTGCTGTCCATGCCATCCTTTGAAGAAACGCAGGGGTCTGTTGGTTAATTCCCCCTTATGTATCTGGCAGGCAGTTTGAACAGTCTTGGGCCCCTACCTTATTGTATGGTCCTTAACGTGCTAGTGACACCCCTGCATTCATTGGGGGGCATGTCCCCTCGTCTGCCAAGTACTTTGCTTTCGGAGTGAGTATTTTCGTGTGCAAGTCGGTACTAGTCCCTCTAGGAGTTTTTCCAGGTGTATATAAATCATAGTATCTCTCCCTCCTGCGTTCCAGGGAATACAGGGTTAGGAACCGCAAACGCTCCCAGTAATTGAGGTGTTTTTATCTCCGTTATGCGTCCCGTGCGAAGTTCTCTGTACATTTTCCTAGTCACATTTCACCTGCCTTAAAGGTGCTGTTAGTGTGCAGCAAAATTCCGAGCCTATGATAGAACAATGACCTGAGAGCTGTCATCATGGGCATGGCCTCCATAGTTTTGAAGGTCTCATTATCCTCCTGTCATTTTTCTACAGTGCCGATTGATACAAATGTTATGGTCTGAAGGTGACATCCTCCGACATGATCACTCCCAGGTCCTTTGAACGTTGGTGTTTTCGCTCTATTTGGTGGCCAAAATTTGTTTTGTACTCTGATGAAGATTTAATTTCCTCGTGTTTTTACCATATCTGAGTAATTGAAATTTCTCATGCGTTTGTGAACTTCATATTGTTTTCTGCAGACCGCATCTGAAAGATTTGGTTAATTCCTGCCTGGAGGAGCCTTGCAGTGTCTTGCAACGGAAGACACTAGTCCATGCAAGATTCGGGTGTCATCTGCAAAGAAAGACATGGATGCTGTGGCTGACATCCTTGTCTATGTCGAGATAGGATGACGGAACAAGATGGAGCAGATTACTGTGCCTTGTGGAACAGAGCTTTTCACCGTAGCTGCCCTCGGGCTTTATCTCTGTTGACGACTACCTCTCTGTGTTCTGTAGTGAGGAATTTATAGATCTCATCGATCGACTTTTCCTTTAATTCCTTTAGTATGCATTTTGAGCGCTATAAGCATGGTCACACTTGTTCGAAGGCTTTTGCAAAGTCTGTTATATATTACATCTGCATTCTTTTTGTCTTCTAGTGCATTTAGGACCTTTGTCGTAGTGATCCACAATAGTTGAGACCAGACCAGGAGCGACTGTTCTAACCCATGTTTCCTGGGTTGTGTAAATTGATGGTTTCTAGATGGGTTGGCTGTATCCTTGCCTTTCTTATGACCCTTTCAAAAGATTTTTATGATATGGGATGTTTAGTGCTCTTGTCTGTATTTCTTTGCTGTTGCTTTACGGCCCCCTTGTGGAGTGTGGCTATGTCTGTTGTTTTTAGTAACTGTGGGATGAACCCCCTTCCATGCTCCTCCTCCATAGGATGGAAAAGGCTCGTGACTAGGCTTCAAGCAGCCTTTAGCTAAGTTCGATGCTTGCAATTTCTCTGACCAGTGTCTCCCTACACATTTCAGGTATTTGACCTCTTTTAGCCGCTCTGTTATTCTTTTTTTCCGTCGCCTGTAAAGGGAGCGGCCTGTCTCATTCTATTTTACATCGTACTCCTCCTTTTATCTTAGAGGAATAAGCCTTGTGCATACATCGAGTGCCTACCAAGTCTAATCTTGTTTCTCGGCATAAGTTGGGGTCATGTGAGTTGCTTTAGTATATCTCCCAGCGTATCATGGTATAGGCGACTTGGTTACCTTGGTCCCACTTTATGTTTTTGTTATTGAAGTGGAATTTGGGGAATGCTCCCTCGTGACTAGTCTCATTATTTCGGTACTGGGCTCCATGCATACATGTCCTGAACCTCAATTAAGTTGTGATCTGATATATTTGTTTTTGATATGGTGACATTTTCTTATCAGATCATCATTGTTAGTGATGATGAGGTCGAGTGGATTCTCCAGTCTAGTAGGCTCTATATTTGCTGTTTAAATTGAATTTTGTGGCAGAGATTTCTAAAAAGCTCGTGTGAGTGGAGTTTTCATCATAGCTGCCCTCCTGGTGTTTATTACTGCAAACACTATTTTTTGCTATATTCCTCGCATTTTTAGGTCCTTAAGTTTGAAATGCCCCCAGGAGCACGAATGGTTGGGCTGCAGAGGTGAAGATATTTTCCAACAGTGGTCAATATTTAACTAAGCTGTTCCTGGAATTCTGGATGTTGTCTCCGGAGGCTTGTAGACTATACCTAGACATGACTAAGGTTTTTGGTTCTCTGAAACCTTTACCGTTAAAACTCCACTACAATCATTTTCATTAATGGAAGTTTCTGTTGCAAACACTGTGGACTCTGCAATGTCACAGGCCAACCCCCCCCCTTGTTTGCCTGTTTCACTCTGTCACATCTTATAGTTGTAACCTGGATCCATATTCGTTGTCCAAGTGAATTCTTTAGTGGTCTCCAGTGAAAGCCGCTAACATTGCCTTTGCCTCTGCAAGCCAGTCCAACACAGATGAAAGGTATTATGTTTGTTTTGTTGCTGGCTTAGAATCCCGTAAATTTGCAAAGATAAGAATGTCATCGACTGGTGTATTGTGTACTGGGGGGGATTTTTTTTCTTCCGATCCCCCCACGGCATTAGTATCTGTACGTTGGTTCTGGGCGGAAGTGGATGCAATCGACTGTGGTTCTCACTCCTAGGAATGATGACTGGATTTGGTGTATGATTTCTGCCATTTCCTGCCAGTTTTTTTTTTTTCCTTCCTGCAAACTAAAAAACCACTCCCTCTTAGTGGCTGTGGCTACCCAGGTTTTCCCATTGGGCCTGGATGTTTGTATCTTTTGTCCCCTTTAGATGGTGTGTCCTTGGAAAATTTAAGTTATAAGCACATCTTCCTGTACTGAAGAGGTACTCATTTCAGGGTGAAAAAGCTTACAGGAAGGGGGGGAGTTTGCAATTTTCCTGTGTCATATGCATGCATTTTCTAGGGTGGTCATAGTGCACATCAGTCCCTTTTTTTTCCCTCCAGATTCTCCAATTGCCTGCAGATACCAAGTGCATAGTTTGTGCACAGGCTTGGTTGTCCATTTGCGCTGGATTTCTTGACTGTATTCCTGTGGTGCATGTTTCCCTGTCTTACTCCCTATCCTCACTAGCACCAACAATGGAGCTCTTCCCTACCACTGTTTTTTGGAATAATCCTCACTATTAGCTAGTGGAGTCCTCCTTGTTTGCTATTTTTCCGTGCGGTATTTCTAGTTTGCAATATTGTTTTTATCTTACTTTTGACTACACTTGTT
The DNA here is from genome assembly GCF_026875155.1 of Cherax quadricarinatus. Taxonomy (NCBI): domain Eukaryota; kingdom Metazoa; phylum Arthropoda; class Malacostraca; order Decapoda; family Parastacidae; genus Cherax; species Cherax quadricarinatus. The sequence goes on along the minus strand of NC_069406.1, from coordinate 6,334,788 downwards.
TCCCTATCTACGGCTCTCTGTCCCTATGAATGTACATTTATATGTTTTCCTTCCTGCGTATAATTCCCGACTACCTGGACAATAATCTCCAGCTTCACACCATTACTGTCTCCCATGACAGCACCTCACTGCTTCACCCATTATTGTCTCGCCAGAACAGCATCTCTCAGCTCACCATTACTGTCTCCCAGGACAGCACGCTCCAGCTCACCATTACTGTCTCCCAGGAACAGCACACTCCAGCTCACCATTATCTGCTCCCAGATCAGCAACTAAACAGCCCCAAATTTACTGACTACCAGATCTCTCACCTCCAGCCTTACAGTATTCTGAGACTACATGGCCATATCAAGGGCAGTACCATTCATCCCAGACCTTTTTATGTCCCATCTGTTTGTAAAAGCTCTTCCTAGGTTACTTATGAATAGCCAGCTTTGATGTTTGTCCTCTTTAAAATACCCTTGGATTTTAGTCACTATAAATTTTATGATTACATCATTGATCCTGATCCATACCTCTTTTTGAATGACTTAAAAAAAATGAATCAACAGCAATGGTAATTACTACACAGCAGAACAATCAAAACACTCCTCACACCAACTACAACATAACTGAAACTCTAATGTTCAGATCTTTATATGCAAACATATGATGACCTCACAGCATTACTAAATTCCTTGCATGCCAGAATGTCCACCATTACTCTCACCGAAACTGGGCTAAAGCCTGATACTACAGATGTCTATGCCATTCCTGGTTACACAGCCATACACAACTGTAGGCCAGATCAACAAGGGGGTGGCACAGCTATACACTAAGACCATCTAGAATGTATCAATAATACATGCACAATGGATGAACATGGGGAATATATAATAGCTGTATTAATATCCAAATACCTACAAAAGCCTCTTACAGTGATAAACATCTACAGAGTACCACAGTCAAACATTAGGCATTTTAGTGAAAACCTAGGAAGTATGATAACTGATGCACACATGAATAAACATCACTTACTACTCTAAGGTGACTTCAATATAAATCTCCTGCAAGGCCAAGACCAACACGTTACTGAATTCACAAACACTATGAGTAACTGCTTCTTGCTACCAACAGTAACAAAACCTACAAGAATTACAGAGACTAGTGTTACACTACTAGACCACATTTAGACCAACACCATATCCCCTTTAAAATCAGGCATAATCACAGATAATACCACAGACCACTACCCTACCTTCCTTATAACTAATCTAGGCAAATTACCCCAAGACACTACTAGAGTCACTTTCAAACTTCATAATGAGGCAGCCATTAATAACTTCACAAAAGCAATGACAAACATCGACTGGCACACTGAGCTAGAAATCTATACAGATATTGACAAAAGTATTAATAATTTTCTAAAAATGACCCAATGCCTCTATAACAAGCACTGCCCTAAAAAAAACTAAACAGATGACAGCTAAGAGACTGAATAGTCACTTAGCTGTCATCTGCATCATCAAATCTGCATCATCTGCATCATCAAATCCATAAATACATAGCACCTATACCAAAAACAGTACAGAATGGGTCACATAACCAGACACCAAACAAAACGTTACTCATCAATCCTAACCAGCCTGATAAGAAGGGCAAAAAAATTGTATGAGAACAGATTATCCAACTTAAAAGATGATATAAAAAAGACCTGGAAAACCCTAACAGAAATTCTAGGAACAAAAAAGATATCACAAAACAGCGCAATTGAACTTACAAAGCCAGATGAACCACAACTCCAACCAACTGAAACAGGAAACAGACTCAATGATGTCTTCTCCACCATAGGAAAAAACCTTGCCAATAAAATCCCAAGCTCAAATACCCCACCCAATGACTACCTCACTGGCAACTACCCGAACGCACTGTTCCTAGCTCCAACTAACCCAACAGAAGTCTCCCTTATTATCAACACACTAAAAAACAAGAGAGGAGATTTAAATACCTTACCACCATTTATATACAAAAAAGTGTCGCAAGTGCTGTCACCAATCATTGCAACACTCTTTAACAAATCCCTCGAATCCTCTACCTTCCCTACAGTTCTCAAAATAGCGAGGGTCACCCCAATACATAAAGGAGGAGACCAAACAGACTTGAATAACTATAGACCAATATCCAACTTACACCCTCTCTCTAAAATCTTCAAAAAATTAATTCATAAGCGAATCTACTCCTACCTCATCTCCCACAAGACACTCTACCCCTGTCAGTTTGGGTTCAGGCCTAATAAAAATATGAATGATGCTATTATACACATACTAGAACAAATATACACTGCACTAGAGAAAAAAGAAGTCCCATTGGGGATCTTCACTGATTTATGTAAAGCTTTTGATACAGTTGACCGTGATTTGCTCCACATAAAATTGCTACACTATGGTATAAGAGGGCACTCCCCCAACTACCTAAAGCCATACCTCAGCAACAGAAGCCAATATGTGTACACAAATGGAGCAAACTCTTCCGCACAGCCAATTACAGTTGGTGTCCCACAGGGAAGTGTCCTTGGCCTTCATCTCTTTTTCGTTTACATAAATGACCTACCAAATGCATCGCAACTACTCAAACCCACACTATTTGCAGATGACACTACATACATCTTCTGTCATGCAAGCCCAGTCATGCTAGCCAATACTGTAAATACTGAATTACAGAAAATATCTACTTGGATGATAACTAACAAACTTTCAACATTGACAGAACCTACTTCATTTAGTTTGGAAACAGAGCTACAGATGTCCCTCTTAACATAATGATAAATGGATCACCTATCACAAAGCTCACATAGGGAAAATTCTTAAGAATCCACCTTGATAATAGACTCAAATTTCAAACACATGTACAACAAATTTTCAAGAAAATTTCCAAGACCGTAGGCATACTATCGAAGATTCGGTACTGTTACAAAAAACGCGATTCTAATAGCTTAGAGATCTCAAGTGAATACTAGAAAGGACTGCCCTTCTAGCATCCAGCCTGTTACTGGGTTTTGGTAACAAGTAGTCAGTATCCTTGTCCAATTATCCATTAGAATTCAGTATTATTCAATAGTGCTTCAGGATTACAACTGGTAGGCTACTAACTAGATAAATTAAATTTTAATAAATTTATTAAGTCTAGAGGTATATTATCAAAGTAAATTAAATTAATCACAGTAATGAAAATAAAATCAATCTCTCGAGTTCAATATTATTGTGCTGAAAGCACATATCACTTTTATAATTCTTAAGTACCGTCTGGTACATTAATATTTAATAAGATATTACAAATATGTACAAGTTTGTGTATGCGTGTAAGTGCTCTAAGTAGTTCGTTATGTCTCACGACTCGACTAGACTTAAGCAAGTGACTGACAAAGTCCTCAAATAAACTAACTTCTTGACCGACTGGCAACCAGAACAGTCTGCTTGAACAACGAAAAGAATGCTAAGCCCAATAGCCATACAACAAGCGACTGCGATACAGAATCAGGAACAAGGAGATTATATAACGACACTAAGTAGGGACCATCTGCAGATCCTCCAGGGGTGTCAGCCGTGCCTCGTTGGCCCCCCGGTTTTCTGTGTTTTCACGGTCGCTCTTACTTTGCTAGAATTTTAATTTGTGTCATAAACCCTATACGTTTCATCCCTCTGCGCCGGGAAACCAAAATTTTGGGGGGGAAAAAATTTATTTACTGAGTCAAAAAAGGAAAATTTTGTGTGATTTGCGTAGGAGTTTATGCCAGAGGGGAATAAATGGGGCTGTGTCCCGTTTTAAAAAAAATAATAATAATTGAACTTTTCATGTCGAGGAAAGAAAGTCTCCCGGGAAAAACTTTGAGTATACATGTGTATAGTGTTACAAAAGGGCCCTTTGTATATTGTGTAAAGGCAAAAGTGTCTTTTTAAAAAACAGGTGAATTTTTTAAATGAAGTGAAACCCCTATAGAGGAGGTGCCAGAAGTCCCCAGAAAACTTACCACAGGTCAGCTTTTTTTTAATAATTTTTCCCGGGGTGTTTGTGTATGCTATAATCTAGTGATACCAGTGAAAGAGAATACAGGTTGTAGTAGCAAAAACCAGTATTTAATGGTTTTGTGGGTGGAGTGACTTTCTTTGGTTTCTTTTTTTAAAATTTCGAGACGTTACTGTAAATTTTCTTTATAACCTGTATTTTCCGGGGTTTCGCAATATAAACAAAGAAAAAGGCAATTTTTTACAAATGAAAAAGCGTCCTTCCCCCCAAAATTTTGCCCAGTGGCGGCGGCGGCGGCAGGGGCCCGAAACGGTATTTTATCGCTTTTTCTTTCTAAAAAAAAAAAAACCTCCCCCCATAAAAAATTGTGAGGGCCAAAGTAAAAGATCAATTTACATAAAACCCAGTTAGAACCCAACATAAACCAAGAATACAAAGAATGAAACCCCAAAATCTTGAAAAAAAATTAAAAGTTTAAAGGGAAAGACGGGCCCGCTAACCCAAACACGCCTCCGCTGCCAGACAATCATTTAACCCAAAAGCCCCGGGGAAAACAACCCTTTCCTCCATTGCAAATCAGTTTTATTTTCAGTGTTTACTATAAAAGGGGTTTATCGCGAAAAAAAAAAAAAATTTTCAGAAATTTAAAAGAATAACAGCAAGGCCCCTAGAATAAATTTGTCTACCCAGCAGGACCCCAAAGTGTTCAAAAAACCCCCTCCCACCGCCCCCGGGGAAAACAACAACAAAAAACATGGCTGACTCTCCTCCAACCCCAAACCCCCTTCAAAGGATTCACCCATGTTAACTCGGAAATGTTTATTCCTGCAATATCAAGGACTACTTTCGTTGCTTAAAAAATTTGAAATCAAAATATCAAAGAAACCCACTGAGCGACGAGAATCCAAGATAACCAAAACCTCGAGAGCAAGACCCAAAAACCCTTGAAGAGAAGTTTTACATGGGGGAAGTGTTGACACAAAAATTTACTCAAAAAAGGCCGCTTAGCCAGTCACACTAAAGAAATAAAAAAACCAATAATAGGGAAAAGGGTTTTAAAGGGAAGCAACAAGGTTTTGGAAATCGGGAACATGCACACTCGACAAAATAAATTCCCTTGTTTTCCCAAAACACGACAAAACTGAAAAAGTTTTAAGTTTTTCTGATGCGTTAAAATAAAAAAGCCCACACATTCCTAGGCCATAAAAACGCACAGTCCCAAAGAAATGCTTCAGGTTTTTCAAAAACCAGTACAAGTCATCGTGCAAAACAATAAAAATAAAAGAAAACACGTTTGTTGGGAAAAAACCCAGGAAGAAAAACACAGTAAAATTGACCCAATTCATTCTTTCGGTAAAAGAAAGGACCAAAATTAAAAATTCAGCAATTACTGAAAAATGGGAGGTACATAAATGAGTTCTAACAAAAAACGTCAAACCCCTTTCTTTAAGGCTGAGAAAACTTAAACGGGAAAAAAAAAATACACCCAGTGTTTCACGCGGAGGGGAAAAAAAATAGAAAGGGAAAAACAAACAGGACAAAAATATCCCATCTAAAAAGGAACTTTTTTTTCTCTCCCTTTCCTTAAAAAGCTGACTTTCTGTAAAGTTTAAAGTAAGTCCCCTTAATACATATTACGTGTGGTGAAATATAGGGGAGGGTTATATTTTATTGTGCATTATTATTTTTTTTATTTTTCATCACTAGCTAATCCCAAAAACTACCTCCAATACTCTATATTTTTTCTTACTGTTTTAAAATTTTCATAATTTTAAATTCCCAAGTAAAATTTTACCCCAAAAAAATTTTAATTTCTTTATTTTACTGTCCTTTTAATTTTGGGTTTATCATACTTTTTTTTTGGTCACTTTTCTTTGTAGGGAAATTAGTAATTTTTCCAAAAATTTTTTTCCCAGTACCAAAACTATTTTTTTGTTTAGTAGTCCCAAAAACTACCTCTTTTTTTTTTTTTACTTTTTATTGGAAATAAATCCTCAATTATTTAATATTACAAATCTTTTTTTTTCTCCTAAAAAAAATTTATTTTTCATAGTGCCACGGGTCCTTTCAATTTTGTTTCCCAATTATTTTAATTTTTAGTCCCTCATTTTTTTCCCCTTTATTTTAGCTTATATAAACTACCCTGGTTTATATTTCACAATTTTTTAAAAATAATCAAGGTGCTATTCTCGGTGCTAAAGTAGAATAAGTTCAAAATTTTTTCCCTTTTACTTTCCCCAAAGCCATTTATTTGTTCCCAACTTTATAGTTCCCCAATTATATTAGTCCTTTTATATTTTTTAATTTTTACTATAATTCTAACTTTAAAAAAATTACCTTTACAGTATTTCCCTACTTTAAATACCCCCAAAGCCCCTTTTTTTGATCATCACTTTATTTGTTTTAGGCCCTTTTTATATTGTCTCCTTTATTTTTGTTTAAAAAAAAAAGAAAAAAAAAAAAACTACCTTAGTTTCATTATTTTACATTTTTTAAAATAGTTCAGGTGCTATTTTTTAGCTTAAAAAATATTTCCCTTTGTTTTTTACTTATTTCTAACTAGAGATTCATACAAATCTTTTGATTAAAAGCATTTTTCCTGAACCAACCTTTTATATAATGACTTAAATAAACCAAAAACATTTTTCTGTAATTATACACTGCAGAACATAAAAGGCACTTCTCAGTGCCAAAAAAACTAACTATTTTAATTACAATATCGATTTTTAAGCAAGCATTACGATGACCTCATAGCTTTACAAAATTTCCTTACATCCCAAAATATGTCATTCATTACCAACTGAAACCTGGTAAAGCCTGATACTACAGATGTCTACCCCTTCCCTGGTTAACAAGCCATACACAACGTGGGCCGGGCCCAAAGGGGGGTTTGGGCCCCGGCCATATATTTCTCAGACCAACTAAAAAGGGTATAAATTTAATACTTGAAAAAGGGATGAAAAGGGGGAAAATATTTTTTTGGGGGTTTAAATTCAAACCCAAAATACCTAAAAAAAACCTCTACTTTGATAAACACCCTACAGAGTTCCCCCAGTAAAAACTTTAACCCAAATTTAGTAAAAAACCTAGGAAGTATGAAAAAACTGTTGCACGAATAAAACAAAGATCACTTACTCCCTTCTCAGGGGGACTTCAAATAAATCTCCTGAAAGACCGGGGACCCACACTTACTAAATTTCACAAACAAAAGGAAAAATGTATGTTGCTCCCAAACTTTTAAAAAAAAACCAAAGAGTTACAGAGACTGTGTTTCCCTACTTGACCAAAATCTCGCCAACACCATTATCCCTTTAAAATCAGGAAATAATTACAAAAAAACCACAGACCACTACCCAACTTTCCTCATAACAATCTTGGAAAAATACCCAAGACATACTAAAGTCCCCTTTCCCAGATTCACAATGAGGAGCCTTTTAATAACTTCAAAACAGCAGTGCAAACATTGCCCTGGCAAAAGAGCAAAAAAAATTTATACAGATTTTGAGGGAATGTTTTTAAAAATTTTCAAAAAAAGCCCCAAATTCCCTCTTTTATAAGCATCCCCAAAAAAAAACAAAACAGATGACCCCTAAGAGACTGAACAGTCCCTGGCAAAAAACCCAGCATTCTCAAATCCAAAAATTTAAAAAAACACCAATATAAAAAACAGTACAGAAGGGGGCCCCATAACCAAAGACCAAAAAAAAACCTTTTACTCGTAAATTTTCCTAACCGCCTGAAAAGGGAAGGGCAAAAAAATTGTATTATGAAAAACAAATTACCCCAACTTACGAGGTGTTATAAAAAAGACCGGGAAAACCCCTATCAAAAAATTCTGGGAAACAAAAAAAGATATCACAAAATTTAGCGAAAAAAATTTAGAAAATCAGATGAACCTAAACCTCCCCAACAAAAAACAGCAAACAAAACTAAAATGTTTTTCTTCTCCACTATGGGCCCAAAACCCTTTGGGCCAATAAAATCCCAAGCTCAGATACCCCCCCAAAATGACTCCCTTTCACCGGAACTACCCAAAACCACTGTTCCAGCCCGAAAAACCCCATAGAAGTTCCCTTATTTTTCAACGCCCAAAAAAACCAAGGCAGGGGGTTTTAAAATCCCTTAAAACCCCCCTTTTATATAAAAAAAAAATTTTCAAAAAGTGCTATCACCAATCATTCCCAACATCTTTAACAAATCCTTGAATCCCCAACCTTCCCTACAGTACTCAAAAAAAGCAAGGGTCCCCCCGACCCAAAAGGAGGGGGCCCAAAAAAGAGTTGAATAATTTTTAGGCCAATATCCAACTTACCCCTCTCTCAAAAATTTTTTGAAAATTTAAATTTTCTTAAACGAATCATTTCCTCCCTTTATCCCCCCAAAACATACTAACCCCCCTCCCAATTTGGTTTTCAGGCCTAAAAAAATTACAAATTGATGCTATTGTACACATGTTGGAAAAATATATACACTGAAAATTAGAAAAAAAAGAAGTCCCATGGGGATCTTCATTGATTTTCGTAAAGCTTTTAAATCATTGCCCAATGACTTGCCCCACGTAAAATTTTTCACCCCCTATGGTTTAAGAGGGCACTCCCTAACTCCCTAAAGTCATCCCTCGAAACCCAGAACCCAAATATGGTACGCAAATGGGGCAAACTTTTCTGACAACCAATTACATTTGGTTTGTCCCAAGGGAAGTGCCCTTTGGGCCCCTTTTCTTTTTTCCCTATCAAAAAATGCCCTCCCAAAATGTTTCGAAAATTACTCAAACCCCCCACTATTTGCAGATGAATTACAAAAAGTCTTCCCCCAAACCCGGGGCCCGGGGCCCCGTTTACCCAAATTTCTGTAAAAAACCGAATTACAGAAAATATCTACCTGGATGGGGGAACTAACCCCCCTTACACTAAATATTGACAAAACCTACTTCTTTTCAGTTTGGAAACAGAGCTACGATGCCCCTTTTCATAATGATAAAAGGATAAACCTATTTACAAAGCTACGGGGGGAAAAATTCTTAAAAACCCACCGGGATAATGGGACTAAAATTTCATCCCAATATACAAAAATTTTCAAAAAAAAATTTCCAAGACTGTGGGCCCATACTATCAAAGATAGGGTTTACTATGCCCCACAGTCAGCCCCCCTGGCCCTTTTATCACTAAACTTATTTACCCATCTCACCTAGGGAAAATTTTTGTGCATGGGGGCTAAAACAACAATTAACCATTCACCCCAACTAATTCCCAAAAAAAAAGGTTTCTGGTTGGGAATGATAAAAAATTTTTCTATTCAGGCGGGCCACTCCCCCAATATTAAATTTTACATTAAACCCTTTATCCCCCATCCCAAAACTTCCAACTTTTTTCTGCAACCTATTACATACTTTAAAAACACTTAACCCCTGATATTAACCCCCCCCTCAAACTTTCCCCTTCCCAAAACCCAAAACGAAACTTTGGCCCCATAACACAGGCACTGATCCCCTTTTTGATGTTCCTCGTTTTCCAAATCTCAAAACTATGAAAAAAAATTTTCAATGGAACAAAAAAGGCCCCAAAAATTTGGGAAATTTCATTACCTGAAAATTAAAAAAACCCAAAACTGTTTAAAAATTTCAAGTCTTTCTCAAAGTTTCATTACTCACCCAAAACCAAAAAAATACGGAATAATCAACCTTTTAAATTGTATATTTTAAAAGGGTTTCTCACAATTATTTCACATAAATGTTAAACAAAAACCCCAAAATCTAACTTTACTATTTTTTTAAAAAAAAATCCCTAACAAAATTTTCCTTTAGGGACTGAATGTACAATAAACTTTTGAAACCCAAATTTTAAACCGGTCTTTGAAATTACTCACTTTTTCTTTATGGTAATTTTGGTTTTCATTAATGTTTTATCACGTTTTCCCTTCTTTCCCTTAGTTAATTTTAAATTTAATTTTTAAAAACCCACCCCGTAATGTATGCATAGTATAAGTGGTTTGGCTTGTCCCTTTATTTTGTATTTTTTTTTTTGTTACCTCTGTTTTGTGTGCACAAATTGTAAAAAATAAAAAAATTTAAAATAAATAAATAAATATAGCATTTATTGTGGTGGGGACGGAAAAAAAAAAAAAAAAAAAAAAAAAAGAAAAGCCAGATACAGCGATTGATAAACAAAGGGGGTGACCGGGTTTGTTATTGTAGGAAAATGCCAGATTCACCGGCTCTTCAACACGCAAGGGTTTACTTTTGTATCAGTCAAATCACATTTTTAATCGGGTTAGATAATTTTCCCGTAGATCCTTTTTATGTGGTTTGCTCAAATCACCCACCCGTATGTTTTTAAAAAAAGGGACCCATGATCAGGCAGATCGACTGGTCCGGACCCCTTTACTGGTCCGAAAACCCTTGGGCTGGTCCCAAAAACCGGGGGTGGTTTCAAACAGTTTCGTTGGCAATAAAGGACTGTAAAGGGATGGGGTTGGAGGCGCCCCTTTTTAAAAACAAACCCTTAAAAATCAGGAACGTGACGGGAAGTGTCCCAAATTTCAAAAAGATTAGAAACAGAAAAACAAAAAACTTTGAGCTTCATTTAAGGTTAATTTAAAATTTTAAAATTTTAAGAGGGTTGCTAGTAGAATTTCAGTTAAAACAACCCTTAAATTTATTTGAAGTGTGTGTAGTCGGGGGTCAGTCAAAAAAACGGGCTTCCAAATGGGTAAATTTTTCATTTTTTTTTGGAAATTGGTGTCACGGCCCCCTTTTTGCAGATATCCGAATGCACAAGCAAATATTAAAAAAAGGAAGTGTTTTTGGGTTGGCCCCAAAAGGGGGAAAAATTTTGGGCTAAAATCACAGGGGGATTAAAAGGGGGAAAAACATCAAAGCTGCTTTCATAGAAAAACCCGGGGGAAACTTTTTACAAAAGATGGGAACATAAAAAATTGGGCTGAATTTGGGACTGCCCTTTATAGGCCCCTGTAGTCACAAACTGTAAGGCTGGAGGTGATGTCCTGGGAAAACGTAATTTGTAAAAACTGGGGGGGTGCGTCCTGGGGGGACAGTAATGGGTTTAAGCTGGGGGGTGCTGTCCTGGGGGGGACAGAAAAGGTGTAAGGTGGGGATATGTCCGGGGGGAAGTAATGGTGAAGTGGGGGATTTTGTCCCGGTGTGGGAATTATACACAGGAAGGAATTTCATATAAAATTTACCTCTAGGGGACAGGGCCATAGTAGGGAAACAAGTGTAGTCAAAGATAAAATTTAAAACCCCTATTGAAATAGAAATAAGCAGGAAATAGCAAAAAGAGGGACTCCCAAAAAGCAATAGGAGGATTAAAAATTTCCCAAAAAAAAATGGGGGAGCTCCCTTGTTGGTGCTTTGGGAGGATAGAAGTAAGACGGGAAACAGGCACCAACAGGGGTTTCAGTCACAGAAAAACCCCAAAGGGAAGCGGAAACCAAGCCTGTGCACATTTCTATGCACTTGGATCTGCTGGATGGGAAATCCCGGAAAAAAAAAGATGGGACGTTTCAAATATGACCCCCCTAGGGAAAATTTCCCTGCCCATATGACAACAGGAAAATGCAAACTCCCCTTTTGTAAGCTTTTTCACCCCGAAATTTTGTACCTCTTCGTTTAAGGGGGGAAAAACTGTGCTATAACTTTAAATTTCAAAGGATACCATTTAAAAGGGGAAAAAAAAAGATACAAAAAAATTTCCCGGCCCCTGGGGAAAAATTGGGTAGCCCCAGCCTCAAGAGGGGGAAGGTTTTTTGTGGCCCGGAAGGAAAAAAAACTGGCAGGAAATGGGGAGAAATCGTCACCAAAAAACCAGTTTATTCCTGGGTTTGAAACCCCAGTCGATGGCCCCCCACTCCAAAAACCCAAAAGTTACAGATTCTAATGCCCGGGAAAAAAAACCCCCCCCAGTACCCAAAAATACCCAAACCCGTCCCATAACATTTTCTTTTTCAAATATACAGGGTCCCAAAACCAGAACAAACAACAAAATTTCCCTTTTATCCCTGGACTCTTGAGAGGGGAAAAAGGGAATGTTCGCGGGCTTTTTACTGAGGGCCCACATTAAAAAGGGGGTTTACTTGGAAAAGAAATATGGATCCCAAAGGGTTTCAACCTAACAGATGTGACAGGGTGAACAGGCAAAAGGGGGGGTTTGGGGCCCCTTTCATTCAAAAGGGCATTGTTTGCACAGAAATGCTTTTAAAGCCTCAAATGACGTTGTGGAAGTTTTAAACGTAAAGGACGGAACCAAAACCTAGTCCCTTTTGGTAGTCACAAAACCTTCCCGGGTGCAAAATCCCAGCAATTTCCCGGGGAAAAGCTGTTAAAAATGACCCCTGTCTGGAAAATTTTTCCAAATCCTGCCCCCCAACATTTTTTGCTCGGGGGGGTTTCAACTTAAGGCACCTAAAATGGAGGAATAAGCAAATTTAAAAATTTTTGCCAAATAATAACACCCGGAGGGCGCTTGGTGGAAAAAATCACACTCACACGAGCTTTTAAATCTCTGCACAAAAATTTAATTTAAAAAACCCGAAAAAAATTTGTGCCCACTAGAATGGAGAATACACTAGACCCCATATTCATAACCCAAAGATGTTTGATAGAAATGTCCCCCCATATCAAAAAACAATATACTCAGTACCAAAAATAATTGAAAGGGTTTAGCATGTATGCAAAGGGGGCCCCCGACCGGGCAAAATGAGACTAGTTTACGGGGGGGGCATTCACCAAATTCAACTTCAATAAAAAAAATTTAAAATGGGAACCCAAATAAACCAAATCCTAACCATTAAGCTGGGGAAAAAATACTAAACAACACAGACCCCAAAAATTATGCCTAGAACAGATTAAACCGGGGGGCACTCATGTATGCAAAAGGCTTATTCCTCTAAGAAAAAAGGAGGAGTAGATGGGAAAAAAGAAAGAGACAGGCGTCCCTTTACAGGCGAGGAAAAAAATTTAAAAGAGCGGTAAAAGAGGGGGCAAAAATATGGAAAAGCGCAGGGAGACAATGGTCAGAGAAAAAAGCAAGCATCGGAAAATTAAGCTTTAAAAAAATCCTTTAGGAGTAGGAAAGCGGGGGAAAGAACTAAAAGCTATAAAAGAAATCCCAAGAAAAAAAAAAGTTTTTTCTTCTTTCCCATGCCAAATCAAAAACGAGGGAAAAAACGCCCGTATTGGGCCCCACTTAAACAAGATGGGGCCCACACAGATGAAGCAAGGAAATTTATTTAGCTACCAAGTCCCCAATTTTGACTCAGTTTTTAGCAAAACCGCAAACCCGGGCTGAGAGTCGAAAATCAAAATGAATTTTTTTTGGAGAGCCACAAAAAATTTATTAAACAAGCCATCCGAAGTTATCCTGGCGCCAAAATGATTCCCAACAGGCGAAAAAATGACATGCCCATGCATTTTGCCCAGGGCCAGACTCATGGAAAATCTGTGGGGTTTTTCAAGAAGGGAAAAGCCCCCTTTACGGCCTTTTCCATCCTATGGGGGAGGGGCATGGACACGGGGGTCGTCCCTCAGTTACCCAAAAAACAACAGCATTTCCCCACTCCTCAAAAGGGGGCAGGAAAGCAAAGAAAAAAACTAAAGACTAATAGCACTAAAAAATCCCTTCATAAAATTTTTTGAAAGGGGCCTTTAAAAAGCCCAAAATCCCACTCATCTTGAAACCCCTCAGTTACACAAAAACCCCGGGCAACATGGGGGTTTTGAACAGGTTTTCTCCTGTCTGTTAAAATACTGGATCACTACGAAAAGGTCCTTTTTTTTCACTAGAAGACAAAAAAGAAAAACCCGATGTAAAATATACGACTTTGCAAAAACCTTCGACAAGTTTGGGCCCTGGGGGGGTAAAAGGCACAAAATGCGCGCTAAAAGGAATAACAGGAAAAAATTTGGTCGAAGGATCTATTTTTTCCTCACTAAAACAGAAAAACCGGGGAGTAGTCGTCAAGAGGTTAAAATCCGAGGGAGCTACGGGGAAAAGCTTGTTCCCCAAGGCACAAATACTGCTCCCCTCTTGTTCCTCTTTCCCCATATCCCACATTGACAAGGATGTCAGCCACGCACCCTGTCTTCCTTTGCAGATGGGGCCCCCAATCTGCATGAAAAGTGTCTTCCAAAGCAGGGCACTGCAAGGCTCCAGGCGGGGCCTTTAAAACCAAAAACTTTCAGTGGGCGGGAGAAAACAAAAGAAGTTCAACGTGGAAAAATTTTAATTACTTAAAATATGGTTTAAAAATGAGGGAAAATTTAAAACTTCTTTGAGTACAAAAAAAAATTTTTGGTCAAAAAATAGAGGGGAAAAACCCTCGTCAAAGACCCCGGGGTGATTTTGTCGGAGGGGTCTCACTTCAAGGGGCCCTAAACATTGTATCAAAACGCAAAACTGCTAGAAAAATGAAAAGGATGGTTTAAAGGAAAACCCTTTAAAAATAGGGGGGCAAAGGGGCCCCTGATGACACTTTCAGGTCAAATTGTTTATCTAGGGGTGGAATATTGCTGGACTCTTTCCCGCACCTTTCAAAGGAAAGGGGAAATTGCCAAAAAACCCAGGGAAAAAAACAGAGAACTTTCACGGCGCGCATAAAAGGAGGTTAAAACACCTCAATTACTTTGGGGGCGTTGAGGTTTCTAAACCTGTATTCCCCGGGAAAAGCGGGGGGAGAGATACATGATTTTTACACCTGGAAAAAACCCAGAGGGGCTTAAATACCGAACTTGCCCCACGAAAAAAACACTCACTACGAAAGCAAAAGACTTGGCAAGGGCGATGCACCATCCCCCCAATGAAAAGGGGGGGGTTTTCATAGCACGTTAAAAAGACCAATTTCAATAAGTGTCAGGGGGCCCCAGACTGTTTTTAAATGCCTCCAGCACACATAAGGGGGGGTTTTCCAACAGACCCCCGGGGAGTCTTCAAGCTGGGACTGGACAAGCACCTAAAATCAGTTCTGATTTAAACCGGGGTGTGGGCCGTAGTTGGTTTGCGTGCAGCCCGCAGCAACAGCCCGGTTTTCAGGCAATGATCCCCCCAGGAGGCCTGGGGCACAGGGCCGGGCCGGGGGGGGGGGGGCGTTTACCCCCCAAAAATCTTCCGGTAAAAATCCCGGTAAAACTAAAGAAACTAAGTTCAGCATAAGAAAATAACCCCAAATGTGACAATACACAGAAGCCAGTACAAATTAGGTCAAAAAACTTAGTTCAAGGGGGTGAGATGCTCGAGTGTCTTTGAAAACAAAACAGTACAAAAGTCGAAAATTTACCAAAATTTTATACAATGTTCTGTGAAAAAGGTTACAGACAGACGGCCGGCCCCCCCCTAGGGGTTGCATTAAAGGGCTTTCAAAATTAGGCTATTATTTAAACTATACAATTTAATTTTTTTTATTTATTAAACAAAACTGGCCGATTCCCCCCAAAGGAAAGGGGGGCCCCAAAAAAGAAAAAACTTTCCAAACATTACTCCATCACTGTCTTGCCAGAAGGGTGCTTTACACTACAGTTTTTAAAGTGCAACATTAACACCCCTCCTTCAGAGTGCAGGCACTGTACTTCCCATCTCCAGGACTCAAGTCCGGCCTGCCGGTTTCCCTGAACCCCTTCATAAATGTTACTTTGCTCACACTCCAACAGCACGTCAAGTATTAAAAACCATTTGTCTCCATTCACTCTATCAAAAACGCTTATGCATACTGCTGGAAGTCCAAGCCCCTCGCACACAAAACCTCCTTTACCCCCTCTCTCCAACCTTTCCTAGGCCGACCCCTACCTCGCCTTCCTTCCACTACAGACTGATACACTCTTGAAGTCATTCTGTTTCGCTCCTTCTCTCTACATGTCCGAACCACCTCAACAACCCTTCCTCAGCCCTCTGGACAACAGTTTTGGTAAATCCCGCACCTCCTCCTAACTTCCAAACTACGAATTCTCTGCATTATATTCACACCACACATTGCCCTCAGACATGACATCTCCACTGCCTCCAGCCTTCTCCCTCGCTGCAACATTCATCACCCGGCTTCACACCCATATAAGAGCATTGGTAAAACTATACTCTCATACATTCCCCTCTTTGCCTCCAAGGACAAAGTTCTTTGTCTCCACAGATCTAAGTGCACCACTCACCCTTTTCCCTCATCAATTCTATGATTCACCTCATCTTTCATAGACCCATCCGCTGACACGTCTCCTCCCAAATATCTGAATACATTCACCTCCTCCATACTCTCTCCCTCCAATCTGATATCCAATCTTTCATCACCTAATGTTTTTGTTACCCTCATTACCTTACTCTTTCCTGTATTCACCTTTAATTTTCTTCTTTTGCACACCCTACCAAATTCATCCAGCAATCTCTGCAGCTTCTCTTCAGAATCTCCCAAGAGCACAGTGTCATCAGCAAAGAGCAACTGTGACAACTCCCACTTTATGTGTGATTCTTCATCTTTTAACTCCACGCCTCTTGCCAAGACCCTCGCATTTACTTCTTTTACAACCCCATCTATAAATATATTAAACAACCACGGTGACATCACAAATCCTTGTCTAAGGCCTACTTTTACTGGGAAAATAATTTCCCTCTTTCCTACATACTCTAACTTGAGCCTCACTATCCTCGTAAAAACTCTTCACTGCTTTCAGTAACCTACCTCCTACACCATACACCTGCAACATCTGCCACATTGCCCCCCTATCCACCCTGTCATACGCCTTTTCCAAATCCATAAATGCCAAAAAGACCTCTTTAGCCTTATCAAAATACTTTTCACTTATATGTTTCACTGTAAACACTGGTCCAACACCCCCTTCCCTTTCCAAAAGCCCCCTTGTTCATTGCTATCCTATTCTCCGTCTTATCTTAATTCTTTAAAAATAAAAACCCTTTACCATAACTTTCCCCAGGATAAAGATTTCGTTCGGTTTTTTAAACCCCCGAGGGTTAGCCACCCAGGAAAACCCCAAGAAAGTCAGTGCGTCATCGAGGACTGCCCACTTTTTCCCATTGGGGTCCTTAAATTTGCCCCCCGGGATGAAAACCCACACCAGTCGACAAAACACCCAGGTACCTATTTGTGCGGTGAACAGGACAACGGGTGAAAGGGAAAGTGTCGAAATGTTTCCACCCCCCGGGAACGAACCCGGGCCTCCGTTGTGAACGGGTTTTTAGCCACCAGGCCCAACCGGGCCGGGATTTTTCCCCCTAAAATTTTTTGCACTGTCTTTTGCCCCCTTTGCCTTTATAAAAGGAACTATATGCTTTTGCCAAACCCCTGGTACCTTTACCCTCTTCCATACTTTTATTAAATAATTGCCCCCCCTTCAAAACTGTACCCCCACCTGCTTTTAACTTTCTATTTTTACCCCACCAATCCCGGCTCCCTTACCCCCTTTCTTTTTACCTACTGCCTCCGAATTCCCCCCACACTCACAAGGGCCCTTTCCCTCCTCCTACAAGATGTATTCCTCCTTCCCCAATACACGAAATACGCTTCCCTATTTCACAAATTTAAAATTTCCTCAAAATATTCCCCCTCTTCCCAATCCCTTTAAACTCTCCTTTAATAACCTCCTCCCTTTTTTAACTGAAAATCCATTTTTTCTTAGGCTTTCTTAACTTGTTAATCTCACCCCAAAATTTTTTTATTTTCAAAAAATTTGTTGATAAAATTCCCCACTCTCTATTTGCTCTTTTTTTACATTGCTTCCCACTCTTTTAACTTTCTTTTTCCCCATATCTTTTCCCCTCCTTCATACTTTATTTTGAAAAAAACCTCTCATATGCAACCTTTTTCCCCCTTACTACTCTCTTTAATCCATTCCCCCAATCGTTCTTCCCCCCCGCACCCATTTTCCTCTAACCACAAACTTCTGTAAACACTCTAACACTAATTTTAAACCCCCCCTTACCCTTCGACCCAGGGGCCTAGCCTATTACCCCATCTATCCTCCAATAGCTTTTTTAATCTTCCCCTAATGCCCTCCTTTTATTTTATAAACCTTCACCTCTCCTTCCCCTGTGCTTTATTCTCCTTGTACCCCATCTACCTTTTACTCTCAGTGTAGCTAAATAAAAAGGATCTGATATATCTGTGGCCCTCTATAAACTGTACATCCTAAATTTACCAACAGTCTTTTATCTCCCAATTATAATCCAACAAACTACTGCATTTCGCCCTCTATATTTGTATACTTATTTTTTTTTTTTTTAAAAATATGTATTCCCTTTAACTAAACCCCTTTCTATACAAGTTAAAAAAGGGCTCCCATTATCATTTCCCCGGCACCCCAAACTTACCTCCCAAACCCTCTCAAAAAGTTTCTTTACTTTAGCATTCAGGCCCCCTACCCATTATCTTCATTTGGGTTAAAAGGTTTCCCTATACATTCACTTAACATCCCCCCAAAATCTCTCCTCTTCCTCTACATTCCTTTTTTTCCCCGGTGCATAATGCTTTTCGCACCCAACCTTTACTTTAATCCACATAATTTTGAATTTACACATTAAATTTTTCTTTTTCTTCCAAAAATGATCCTTCAAAATTACTGCTACCCCTTCCTTCCCTTACCTTCTCAGATACTCCGATATAACCCCATTTTTTCCCCCCATGAAAATCCCCCACCCCCCTTCAGTAAATTTCGTACCTAATATTAGTGTCAGAAAAAAGATCGGGTGTGAAAACACAAGAACTAATTTTAAAAATTTCAATTTTCAAACATAAAAAAAATTATAAAAAATAAAAAAAAAATGAGAAAAATGTATATTAGTTTTCTTCTGCAAGCAGCAGGACCCATGTTGCCCTCAGGGAGATCCGGACAAAATTTGCGGGGTTATATCTCATAAAATACTGACCCAAATTTTTTTTTTATCCTATAACATGTAGAAAAATGCACTCTTCTTTAAAAATTTTTTTTTTTACCCAAATATCTGAAGTTTTATGGGGGTCAATGTAGATCTACGTCTGTAAGAAAGGGTTAACCCCAAAATAAATCTTCCCTTTTAAATTTTTTCATAGCTACAATAGAACACACAAACACAATAAAGACAAACACACTTCGACCCCTCGTGTCGTCTCACAGTATGCAAAAATGCAATCACATAAAGGGCCAAAGACAGGAATTCATATTACCAGTAAAAAAACCTTTAACTTTGATTAAAAAAAATCTCATCTCCATTACTAACCAAAAAACTTCTAATTATTATTTAAGTGACCCTAGCCTATTAAACATCTCCCAACCCCTGAGATTAATTTATGAACCAAAAATTGTAAAACAGTGGACCCCCTGTTTTGGATTAATCTGTTCCAGAGTCGCGAAGGTGAAAAATTTTTGCTGGTGAAACCCAAATTTCCATAAAAAAAAATGGAAATCCATTAAAACCCTTTAGACACCAAAAAGAAATTTAAAAAAAAAATATTTCTTTTAAAGATTAAATATAAATTTTTCATACAGAAAACAATGAAAAAAAGAATATAAAAACTAAAAAATGAATAAATGAAAATTTAACATCACACTCCCTTCAAGAAGATTTGTTGGTGTATGGCAGACAGGTAGGGGGTTTAGAGGGAGGTGAGTTTATTATCTTCAATAGATCTATGGTAGAGTTATTATTGAAAGAATTAAGGTAAGATGGGAATAGGATAGCGATGAACAAGGGGTTTAGGAAAGGTAGGGGGTGTGTGGACCAGGTGTTTCAGTGAAACATATAAATGAACAGTATTTTGATAAGGTAAAGAGGTCTTTGTGGCCCTTTATGGATTTGGAAAAGGGATGACAGGGTGGATAGGGGGCAATGTGGAGATGTTTTCAAGTGTATGGGGTAGGAGGTAGGTTTCTGAAAGCAGTGAAGATTTTTTCAGGGTAGTGAGGCTCAAGTTGAGTATGTAGGAAAAGGGGAAATTTTTTCCCAGTAAAAAATAGGCCTTAGACAAGGATGTGTGATGTCCCCGTGGTTGTTTATAATTTTTAGATGGGGTTGAAAAAGAAGTAAAGCGAGGGTTTGGCAAGAGGCGTGGAGTTAAAGTTAAAAAAATCCACACAAAATGGGGGGTTGTCACAGCGCTCTTTGCTGATGACACTGTCTCTTGGGAGATTTTTAAATGAAGTTGCAGAGATTGGTGGATGAATTTGGTAGGGGGTGCAAAAGAAAAATTAAAAGGGGAATACAGGAAAGAGAAGGTTATGAGATAACAAAAAAAATTTTGGTGAGAAAATTGAATTCAATTGGGGGGGAGAGTTGGGGAGGGAATGTATTCGATATTTTGGGGGTGGATGCAGCGGATGGGTTATGAAAGTGAGGGGAATCATAGAATTGATGAGGGAAAAAAAGGAGTGGTGCACTTAGGGGTTTGGAGACAAAAAACTTTGTTTGGAGCAAAGGGGGAATGTAGAGAGTACGTTTTTCCAAAGCTCTTTTATGGGGGTAACAGGGGGTGAATGTTGCAGCGAGAAGAAGGCTGGAGGCGTGGGGTGTCATGTCTGAGAGCAATGTGTGGTGTGAATTAAATCAAGAATTGTGTTTGGAAGTTGGAGGAGGTGCGGGATTTTCCAAAACTGTTGTCCAGAGGGGAGGAAGGGTTGTTGAGGTGGTTCGGACATGTAGAGATAATGGAGCGAAACCAGAATGACTTTCAAGAGTAGTATCAGGACTGTAGTGGAAGGAAGGCGGGGTAGGGGTCGGCCTAGGAAAGGTTGGAGAGAGGGGGTAAAGGAGGTTTTGGTCGAGGGGCTTGGACATCCAGCAGGTAATGCGTGAGCGAGTTTGATAAGGATTGAATTGGAGACAAAAGGTTTTTTAATACTTGACGTGCTGTTTGGATGTGAGCAAAGTAACATTTATGAAGGGGTTCAGGGAAACCGGCAGGCCGGACTTGAGTCCTGGAGATGGGAAGTACAGTGCCCTGCCCACTGAAGAGGGTGTTAAAGTTCAGTTTAAAACTGTAGTGTAAAGCACCCTTCTGGCAAGACAGTGATGGAGTGAATGATGGTGAAAGTTTTTCTTTTTCGGGCCACCCTGCCTTGGTGGGAATCGGCCAGTGTGATAATAAAAAAAAAATAATGATGCTAATATCATTTCTAAGGCCGAAACCCTGAAAGAGTTAATTATCAGTAGCTGCATTATTTTTAGATTTAAAATAATTATCTATTTCTGTACGTACCCCTTATGAATGAAATTATCAATCCTGATATCAACCTCTTATTGAACTGCACACAAAATCCTAACAGTAATTGCCATTACTACACTGCTAGTCAGGCTATTACCCTTCTCAGTGTCAGCAAGAACATTACAATCTTCAACTACAATGTTAGATCATTGAGTAAAAAAAAAAAAAAAAAAAAAAAAAAAAAAAAAACACTATGAGACCTCATCATTACTGAAGTCTCTAAATACTACTATAACTTTCATTATACTTACTGAAAGTTGGCTCAGACAAGATTTGACAGACATATTTACTATAAATAACAAAAAAAGGCACAATACCGTGACTGAAATGATACACAAATAACCACTTCTGGTGGTCCAAGTCGGACCGAAACGTCATTGTAAGCTCCTCTCTTCTATGTGCGGGTTATTTGTGCATATTTACTATACCTGGTTACACAGCCATACATAACTGTAGGCCTGACCAAACAGGAGGAGGCACTGCTATGTATTACTCTGATGAACTAGAATGTATGAAATTAAGTAATGTACGGGATGAAAATAGAGAATATATAATAGCTAAATTCACATCAAGAACACTTAAGAAACCTATAACAGTTGGCATAGTCTACAGACTACCACACTCAAATACCTACATTTTTATCAGTAACCCTAAAAACATGATAACTGAGTCAGAGTTGAATAAACACCATCTGATACTAGCAGGAGATTTCAACATAAACCTCATCCAAGCAACTGATCCTCCAGTAGTTGATTTCACAAACACTATGAACAACAGCTTGTTGCTACCCTCTATAACAAAGTCAACAAGAATCTCTGAGAAAAGTGCCTCATTACTTGATTATATCTGGACCAACACGATATCCCCACTACAAGCAGGTATAATCACAGACAACACCACAGACCACTATCCTACCTTTCTTATAACCAACTTACCTAAGCTGCCTCAAGAAACAAGAAAGATCTCATTTTGCCTACAGGATGAGACATTGATAAACAACCTAAAACTAGCACTAGGTGCCACTGATTGACAAAGAGAGCTAGATGGCAGTAATAATATCGATAATAATGTCAAAACTTTTTTACATAAAACCCTAAACCTCTATAACATTGTCCAATCAAAATGAAACAGATCACATAAAAGAGACTAAACAGCTCATGGCTAACAAAAAGTATCCTCAAATCTATTAATAAAAAATGCCAAATTGAAAAACAGTTCAGATTAGGCTTAATTACTAAAGAATTTACTAAAAGATACAAATCAATACTCACAAAACTAATACAAAAATCAAAGCAAATGCATTATGAAAACAGATTTAGTGAAATGAAAGGTGACATGAAAAGTACCTGGCAAACCCTCTCTAAAATTTTGGCTCAAGGAAACCATCTGGAAATAGAGAGATAAATTTAACTAAACCAGATGAACCTCACATACAACCTATAGCCACAGCCAACAAATTTAATGTCTTCTTCTCTACTGTAGGATCAAAGCTAGCAAATCAAATTCCTAGCTCAAATACCCAGCCGAGCAAGTACGTCACTGGCAAGTATCCAAATACTCTATTTCTAGCTCCAACTAATTCCACTGAAGTCTCACGCAACATTAACCCCTAAACAGTCCAAACATATATATATGTTCTTACGCAAAGCGCCCCAAACATATATATACGTTTTATTTTTCCTGCCTCCAAATTTGGCATGATTGGCCTGAGATGCCTGGTCAGCAAAGAATTGGTCTTAACACTAGGTGTGCGCAGTATTAAAAAAATCTGGGACCACTTAGTACCTTGTGGGAGTGCCAGTTAAATTGAGCGCCAGCTAGAGCAAACATTGCAGCATATTAATGTCATATTAACACTTCTCTTTTAAGAGGAAAGTGATGTTAACCCCAAGTTTAGGGTCTGTCGATCTCTGTCTATCTCTGTCGCTGTCTGTGTCTGTCTCTGTCTATCTGTCTCTGTCTATTTGTCTCTGTCTATCTGTCTCTGTCTCTATCTGTCTCTATTTATCTGTCTCTGTCTATTTGTCTCTGTCTATCTGTCTCTATCTGTTTCTGTCTATTTGTCTCTGTCTATCTGTCTCTGTCTATCTGTCTCTGTCTATTTGTCTCTGTCTATCTGTCTCTATCTGTCTCTGCCTTTGTCTATCTCTGTCCATCTGTCTCTGTCTGTCTTTGTCTATCTCTGTCTATCTGTCTATGTCTATCTGTCTCTGTCTTTGTCTATCTCTGTCTATCTGTCTCTGTCTATCTGTCTCTGTCTGTCTGTATCTGTCTCTATCTGTCTCTGTGTCTGTCTGCCTGTCTCTAGCTTTGTCTCTCTGTCTCTATCTCTTTCAATCTGTCTTTATCTATCTGTCTCACAGGTACACATAAATACAAGTAGACATAGTATAAAATTACCTAGGATAACCCAAAAATCCAGACAAAGTGCTTTACTCTGCTTGAAGATGTGAGTAAAGGTGATGATGCAGTCTTGTGGCTCTCTCTGAGACAGAGAGCTGGATGGATAGACAGATAGACAGGGAGCTTGGCAGACAAATAGACAGACAGAAATGTTTGTGTACCAGCAAAAACAAAGCGAGAGGGATGGTCATCTAATCTTTTCTTATCAGCTGCACCCTCCCCCACCCTCGTTTACGCTCATCAAATGTCAGCTCTTATCAGATGTTATCTCCCCTTATCATGTCACTGTCAGGAGTGGACTTTGTTTTTCATGCTTCAAGGCAACTTATTATTACCTATTATTATTATTACCTATTATTATTATTACATATTATTATTATTATTATTATTATTATTATTATTATTATTATTATCCTTCTCCTCCTCCTCATTATTATTATTATTATATACTTCCACATATCCAAAACATTGCTGGGACCTATAAATACTTTGTTTATATATTGTTTATGTCATATTAGATGAATTGTGACAGATAAATAAGCCATAGAGATGATATTAGGATCATATTGAAGCATAATGAACTTGCCTTCCTCTTGCCTCCTACGTGTCTGTCATACACCAATAAGTCAAGTCAATAAAGATAAATCAATAAAGATAAGTCAATAAAGGTTAGTGTGATGTTAAATGTTCATTTATCCATTTTATTAGTGTTTTATATTTATTTGTCATTGTTTTCTGTATGAATATTTATATTTAATATTTAAAAAAAATATTTTTTGTTAATATGTACTTTTGGCTGTCTGACACGGATTAATTGGATTTCCATTATATTTCTTATGGGAAAAATTAATTCAACCAATGGCTAATTCGACTACAGGCTAGCTCTCTGGAACGGATTAAAGCCGTTGGTTGATGGTCCACTGTAGTAGTATGTCACTGATGTCAGCTAGGACTGTATACCAAGTGCATGTACATGTACTTGTAGTAAATAAAGATATTATCATTATAATTATTATTTTTTTCACTCAGTTGTTTGCTGGGCTGTCTTATTGAAACTTGGGCAATGTATGATGGAAAAATGCTTCTTAACGTACACCAAAAATGAAAGAAATCTGAAAATAAATAATGGAGTTCACTTCTCAGCCATTAGCGGCCCCTTAGCGGTATATTTTTGTATGATTTTTAGGTTGTATTCTAGTTTTTTGGTCTCATTTGATAGAACGGAAGATATATTACAGAAATAGATATGATTTTGATTGCTTTCACAAAGAAAAGTACCTTGAAATTGTGCTCACAGTAGCGGAAATGTTCCATTATTTAGCAATGTTCAAGAGTAAACAAATGACATCACAGTCATTTCAAATTCCAATGCCAGTCCAAATTCCAATACGCTGTCAAGAATGGGCTGACATTATTTATACAATTATTACAATAGTACAGTAGTCTGCATAACATTACTCTTCTATTTTTTACACGAATAAAAATTCAAAATGGAAAGCAAGAGTAATATAAGAGGCACCTGCACCCATGACTCATGAGCAGGAAAATGTTATTTTTGTGCCAGGAATGTCTGCATTGTTTATTCAGGACCATATTTTGAAATTGGCATCTGTTGAAATTTGTGAAATTGGCCAAACTGTCGAGTCCAAGCTCCTGTGTGTGTGTGTGTGTGTGTTGCAACCCCTGAATGGGTTGCAATGATTATTATGTATATATATAATTATTATCTTTTCATATAATTTTACATTGCTTATATTTGCGATAATAGCTAAATCGTAAATGTATTGCTTTATACATATTGTTATTTGACTTAGCTTCCTATGTTAGGTAGGATGTTACATA
This sequence comes from Cherax quadricarinatus, assembly GCF_026875155.1. Taxonomy (NCBI): domain Eukaryota; kingdom Metazoa; phylum Arthropoda; class Malacostraca; order Decapoda; family Parastacidae; genus Cherax; species Cherax quadricarinatus. The sequence continues at coordinate 6,309,354 of NC_069406.1, read as the reverse complement.
TTATGTGCTCAGTTCAAGTCTTGATTGTCTAACTACTGTAATTATCGCTTGTGGCTCGTTTCCCAGCCGGCTTCTCGTTGTTACTGAGCAGTGCTGTCTACAGAGCTATCATGTGATCGAGGGGAGGGGTGTCCTCACCTCGCCTGAAGTATTCAGTCTGGTCTAGACTCTCTTGGTGGTTGGACAGATTGTCTGTCTCATTATTCTTGTTAGTTCTGTAGAACTCTGTTCACAGAACATTGTATAGACTTAGTGATTTTCGACGCTGTACTGAGGTTGTATGTTGCATAGACACTCTGAGCAACTCAGGTCCAGAGCTGTAGCTTCTGACCTACTAACTTGTACTGGTATCTCTGTATTATCACAGTTGGGGATTTTCTTATGCTGAACTTAGATTCAGAGTATGGGAGTTTGGTGACTTTTGTGGAGGATCTGCAGATGGTCCCTACTTAGTTTACCTGGAGTTTACCTGGAGAGAGTTCTGGGGGTCAATGCCCTGACGGCCCGGTCTGTGACCAGGCCTCCTGGTGGATCAGAGCCTGATCAACCAGGCTGTTGCTGCTGGCTGCACGCAAACCAACGTAGAGCCACAGCCCGGCTGGTCAGGAACTGACTTTAGTGTCGTTATATTATCTCCTTGTTCCTGATTCTGTGTCGCAGTTGCTTGTTGTATTGCTATTGGGCTTAGCATTCTTTTTATTGTTCAAGCAGACTGTTCTGGTTGCCAGTCGGTCAAGAAGTTAGTTTATTTGAGGACTTTGTCAGTCACTTGTTTAAGTCTAGTCGAGTCGTGAGACATACTGAACTACTTAGAGCACTTACACAAACTTACTTGTACATATTTGTAATATCTTATTAAATGTTAATGTACCAGACGGTACTTATGAATTATATATGTGATATGTGCTTTCAGCACAATACTATTGTATACGAGAGAAGTGATATTATTTTAATTACTGTGATTAATTTAATTTAATTTGATATACCTCTAGACTTAATAAATTTATTAAATTTTAATTTCTCTAGTTAGTAGCCTACCAGTTGTAATCCTGAAGCACTATTGAATCATACTGAATTCTAATGGATAATTGGACAAGGATACTGACTACTTGTTATGAAAACCCAGTAACAGGCTGGATGCTAGAAGGGAAGTCCTTTCTAGTATTCACTGGAGATCTCTAAGCTTTTAGAATTGCGTTTTTCGTAACAAATGGGGGCCTGTCCGGGAGTTGAACCCGGGACCTCTCGTAAAGTAAGGACTCATCGCTGAACGAATCTTTTCGTCAGATACACTTTCTGACGCTAGTCATCTGTCCTGAGTAATATTAACTAAAACAGAAGGATCAGAGGTATTAGTAGGATTTTGGTGCCTTTGTAGCTAAGAAGAGGATACGATTTGTGTGGGGGCTCCAGCCGCACGACTGTTTCTGGTATCTCTTTCCAACTTATAGCAATACTCTCTAGCATGTCCTTTTCTGTTACAATATGTACATTTTACTTTCTTTTTCTCGATATCAGACTTCTGTCTAACCACAGAGACAGATTCAGGATTGTGAGTTTTCGTGGTAAAGGTACGAGAAGTTACAGTAGCAGGTACATCAGGTCGGCAATGAGCAGCTGATTTAGGATGCCAACTTCTAGGACAATTTTTAGTTACCTTGTTTCTGTGTGTTTTAGTACGTACAAGTTTGTGAGAAATCTCGTAATTGTCTGCTAATGCTGCAGTTTCCAGAATATCCGAGGTAGTATGATTGATCAGATATTCTTGTATGTCAGCAGACATACAGTTGTTAAACTCTTCGTGTAGTAACAACTGAACAAGGCTGTTGCAGTTGTTACACTTGGCAGACCTACACCACCTCTCAAATGCAACTTTTTTCTCACGAGCAAACTCTACACAAGTTTGATCTTGTCGTCATTGTAACATACGAAATGCTCTTTGATAACTTACAGGTAACAAGTTATACATCTCTAGAATAGTTTTTTTGACAGCGTCATAACTAATGTACTTGGCAAATGGTAAAGCAGCAGTACAAGTTTGAGCTCTTCCTGTCAAAGCTGTGTGCAACAATATTGCCCAGTGCTTACGTGGCCAGTTCATAGCACATAGGTGTCTAAGTCACTCTCAAAAAACTTAGGAACCATGGATGCAGCTTTCTGCACATTAAATGTGTCCTGTGATCTATCAGTGTGTTGTCTTCCAAGACTAACATTTTCTCTCTGGAAATCTTCGTTCAATTTCCTCTGAGCCTCTATTTGTGCAGTCTGCAACATAACGAGGCGTTCAAACCTCTCAAACTGTTCCTGAGAGATAGGACCAGTAGGTAATGGAGGAGTAGGGAAATTAACATGTCTTTCTGGACTGTTCTTAGGTTGGGCACCTCGTTCAGGCGTCTCTAGAGAGTCTATATCTGGTCTAGGATAAGTAGATACAGGTGTAGCATACACTGTACTAGTATGTGGCTGCGTCAAGCTAACAGTTAGGAGGGAAGGCGTGAGCGAGAACTGAGCTACACTAGGCTCAGACACTTCTGCAGCAGTTGCTCTTTCTTCTACGTCATCAAATAGTCATACTTCCTAATTGTGACACTAGGCTTTCTGAATCTGAATCATAATCAGACATCTCTGTATGAGCAGGAAACAATATATCTTTAATTAACACTCTGACAGTTTCTGCGGAGTAATTCCTGTTATACGTCACACTCAGATATTTGGCTACTCGCCAACTCGTCGGAAGTTTTAATGTACTCAACTCAGATAAAGTCAGAGTAGCAATTAACTGTTTCACTTTGGCATACATCACGAAAATAAGTGTACTACGAGAGAGTGATTATTGGAAACTATAATCCTAATAGGAATTTTAGTGTTGGTTGTCTTAGAGCTAGAACTCATAAACAGTATTTCCATCTCCTTGGATCAAGAGAGTCAGGTACATACATCCACCTGGTATGTCGTACAAGACTAAACTCAAAATCTTCAGATTAGGAAAGTACTCAAAGTGTTTGATCATAGAGTTACTAGTATGTCAAACTGGACAATTTCTCCAACACCTTGGATCAAGAGCCTCCCAGACAGGCCCCCATTTGTTACAAAAAATGCGATTCTAAAAGCTTAGAGATCTCCAGTGAATACTAGAAAGGACTGCCCTTCTACAGGGAGCATCACCCATTAAGCAATCACCATATAGAATGAGTCCAATGAAGCATAAAGCATTGAGAGAAGAGGTTGATTTTCTGTTATCTCACGGACTTATTGAACGCAGTAAAAGTCCATGTGCATCTCCCTGTATTTTAGTGCCTAAACCTGACAGTAGTTTTAGGATGTGCACTGATTACAGGAAAGTAAACTCTGTCACCTTGCCTGATGGTTACCCTCTACCTTGCATTGACAACCTTATTAACCGTGTGTCAGGAGCCCAGTTTGTCAGCCGTTTAGATCTCTTACGAGGCTATTATCAAGTCCCGCTTACTGAACGTGCTCAAGAAATGTCTGCTTTTACTGTTCAAGATGGACTGTTTAACTACCTCGTCACCCCCTTCGGCATATGTAATGCGGCTTCTTCATTCCAACGTATAATGAACGAGTTGACCCACAACTTAGGAGTAGAAGCCTACCTTGACGACTTAGTGGTGTACAGTGACGAGTGGGAACAGCACTTGACGTGTCTCAGAGCATTGTTTGAGAGACTGGCACACTACAACTTCACTGTTAACTTAGCTAAATGTAGTTTTGGTCAAGCCAAGATTACCTATCTAGGCTTTTGTATCGGCCAAGGTGAGGTTGCTCCTATTGAGGCTAAGGTTCATGCAATTTCTGAATTTCCAGTGCCACAGGATAGGAAGGGAGTACAGAGATTCCTGGGTATGGCAGGATATTATCGCAGGTTCTGTCCAAACTTTTCTCAGATTGCAGCTCCTCTCACTGAGCTTACTAGTAGCAAAGTTCAGTTCACCTGGACTAGAGATTGTTCAGACTCGTTCAAAAGGTTGAAGCTCTTGCTATCCTCTGCTCTTGTGTTGAAAAGTCCTAATTTCAATCTTCCCTTCTTTTTACATATAGCTGCGAGTGGCTATGCAGTGGGCGCTGTGCTACTCCAACAGTCAACATCCAGCTGACATTCTCCATCCTATATGTTACTATTCATCTAATCTTAAACGACACCAGAAAAATTATGCCACTATTGAGAAAGAGGCTCTAGCTCTTGTGGTGTCCTTGGAACATTTTGACGTGTATTTGGGCACTTCCCCATTTAAAATTAACGTTTTTTCAGACCACAATCCACTCACTTATATTAACACTATGAAAAGTAAAAATGCTGGGATCATGAGGTGGGGCCCTCAGAACCAACCTTATTCTATTAGTATAAAACACATAAGTGGTCATTGTAATGCAATTGCTGACGCTCTGTCACGTCCTTAATAATTATCAGTTACATTAAATTAACATAATTTTAATGCCCAAATACCTTTTGTTACTTGCTATGTTAAATTCAGTACAGTAACTTAATCCCTCCAGCCCATATTAACTATGTATACTCATGTCATGTCTAATTATTATATTTATATATTCACAGTAGTGTTGTGTATGAGGAGGAGACATAATCTGAGTGATGAGTGGGTAGTGTTGTGTGGGCGATGTACTGCGTGACGGAACACTGTCCTGCCGCAGACCCCCCCCCTTCACTACACACCTTAAGCTGTTTCATACTCAGAAGTCCATACTGCCTCGCATTCCACAACCACTACTTAAGAGTGGAATGCAGTCTCCTCTACTATGATCGAGCCTCAACATGCCCTCCTTGTCTACGCTATCCTGTCTCTACACTGATGTACATAACCACGAATATGCGGAGATACGATACTGTGATACTGCCCTAGTACTAGAGGCATATCCTAGTGACAGACACTCTGAAATTATAGAAGTGCTTGGCACAAGAGTGACTCTGATTAATGTTTATATTAAATTGTATTGATATGAGTAATCAGTAATAATGTGAAAGACATTAATGCAACTCCTAGTGCGACCATTTGTCGTGTTGCAACCCCTGAATGGGTTGCAATGATTATTATGAATATATATAATTATTATCTTTTCATATAATTTTATATTGCTTATATTTGCAATAATAGCTAAATTGTAAATGTATTGCTTTATATTGTTATTTGACTTAGCTTCCTTTGTTAGGTAGGATGTTACATATTATGTGCTCAGTTCAAGTCTTGATTGTCTAACTACTGCAATTATCGCTTGTGGCTCGTTTCCCTGCCAGCTTCTCGTTGTTACTTAGCAGTGCTGTCCACAGAGCTATCACGTGATCGAGGGTGGGGTGTCCTCACCTCACCTGAAGTATTCAGTCTAGTCTAGACTCTCTTGGTGGTTGGACAGATTGTCTGTCTCATTATTCTTGTTAGTTCTGCAGAACTCTGTTCACAGAACATTGTATAGACTTAGTGATTTTCGACGTTGTACTGAGGTTGTGTGTCGCATAGACACTCTGAGCAACTCAAGTCCAGAGCTGTAGCTTCTGACCTACTAACTTGTACTGGTATCTGTGTATTATCACAGTCGCGGATTTTCTTATGCTGAACTTAGATTCAGTAGTATGGGAGTTTGGTGACTTTTGTGGAGGATCTGCAGATGGTCCCTACTTAGTGTCATTATATTATCTCCTTGTCCCTGATTCAGTGTCACAGTTGCTTGTTGTATTGCTATTGGGCTTAGCATTCTTTTTATTGTTCAAGCAGACTGTTCTGGTTGCCAGTCGGTCAAGAAGTTAGTTTATTTGACGACTTTGTCAGTCACTTGTTTAAGTCTAGTCGAGTCGTGAGACATAGTGAACTACTTAGAGCACTTACACACATACACAAACTTACTTGTACATATTTGTAATATTTTATTAAATGTTAATGTACCAGACGGTACTTATGAATTATAAATGTGATATGTGCTTTCAGCACAATACTATTGTATACAAGAGAAGTGATATTATTTTAATTACTGTGATTAATTTAATTTAATTTGATGTACCTCTAGACTTAATAAATTTATTAAATTTTAATTTCTCTAGTTAGTAGCCTACCAGTTGTAATCCTGAAGCACTATTGAATCATACTGAATTCTAATGGATAATTGGACAAGGCTCAATGCTAGAAGGGCAGTCCTTTCTAGTATTCACTGGAGATCTCTAAGCTTTTAGAATCGCGTTTTTTGTAACAGTGTGTACTCACCTATTTGTACTCACCTATTTGTGGTTGCAGGGGTCGAGTCACAGCTCCTGGGCCCGCCTCTTCGCTGATTGCTACTAAGTCCTCTCTCTCCCTGCCCCATGAGCTCTATCATACCTCACCTTAAAACTATGTATGGTTCCTGCCTCCACTACATCACTTTCTAGGCTATTCCATGGCCTGACTACTCTATGACTGAAGAAATACTTCCTAACATCCCTTTGATTCATCTGAGTCTTCAACTTCCAATTGTGACCTCTTGTGTCTGTGTCCCATCTCTGGAACATCCCGTCTTTGTCCACCTCGTCTATTCCGCGCAGTATTTTATATGTCGTTATCATGTCACCCCTGATCCTCCTGTCCTCCAGTGTCGTCAGGCCAATTTCCCTCAACCTTTCTTCATAGGACAATCCCCGTAGCTCTGGGACTAGTCTTGTTGCAAACCTTTGCACTTTCTCTAATTTCTTGACGTGCTTGACTAGGTGTGGATTCCAAACTGGTGCTGCATACTCCAGCATGGGCCTGACGTAGATGGTATACAGAGTCTTAAACGAATCCTTACTGACGTATCGGAACGCTATCAGTAGGTTTGCCAGGCGCCCGTATGCTGCAGCAGTTATCTGATTGATGTGCGCCTCAGGAGATATGCTCGGTGTTATACTCACTCCCAGATCTTTTTCCTTGAGTGAGGTTTGCAGTCTTTGGCCATCTAAACTATATTGTGTCTGCGGTCTTCTTTGCCCTTCCCCAATCTTCATGACTTTGCATTTGGCAGGGTTAAATTCAAGGAGCCAGTTGCTGGAAAAGGCTTGTAGCCTGTCCAGGCCTCTTTTTAGTCCTGCCTGATTCTCGTCTGATTTGATTCTTCTCATTAACTTCACATCATCTGCAAACAAGGACACTTCTGTGTCTATCCCTTCCGTTATGTCGTTCACATATACCAAGAACAGCACAGGTCCTAGGACTGACCCCTGTGGAACCCCGCTTGTCACAGGCGCCCACTCTGACACCTCGTCGCGTACCATGACTCGTTGTTGCCTCCCTGTCATTTATTCTCTGATCCATTGCAGTGCCTTTCCTGTTATGTGTGCCTGGTCCTCTAGCTTTTGCAGTAACCTCTTGTGAGGAACTGTGTCGAAGGCCTTCTTGCAGTCCAAAAATATGCAGTCGATCCACCCCTCTCTCTCTTGTCTTACTTCTGTCACCTTGTCATAAAACTCTAGTAGGTTTGTGACACAGGATTTTCCTTCCCTGAAACCATGCTGGTTGTCAATTCTACACTTGTTTCTTTCCAGGTGCCCCACCACTGTCCTCCTGATGATCTCCATGACCTTGCATACTATACACATTGTGTGTGTGTGTTTGTGTGTGTGTGCATGTGTGAGTGAGTGTGGTGTGTGTGTGTGTTTTGTGTGTGTTGTGTTGAGTGTGTGTTGTGTGTGTGTGTGTTGTTTTGTGTGTGTGTGTGTTTGTGTGTGTGTGTGTTGGTGTGTGTGTGTGTGTGTGTGTGTTGTACTCACCTATTTGGGGTTTTGCAGGGGTCGAGTCACAGCTCCTGGCCCTGCCTCTTCCTGATTGCTACTAGGTCCTCTCTCTCCCTGCCCCATGAGCTCTATCATACCTCGCCTTAAAACTATGTATGGTTCCTGCCTCCACTACATCATTGCTAGGCTATTCCATGGCCTGACTGCTCTATGACTGAAGAAATACTTCCAAAACATCCTTTGATTCATCTGAGTCTTCAACTTCCAATCATGACCTCTTGTGTCTGTGTCCGATCTCTGGACATCCCGTTTTTGTCCACCTCGTCTATTCGCGCAGTATTTTATATGTCGTTATCATGTCCCCCCTGACCCTCCTTGCCTCCAGTGTCGTCAGGCCGATTTCCCTCAATTTTTTCTTCATAGGACAATCCATGTAGCTCTGGGACTAGTCTTGTTGCAAACCTTTGCACTTTTTTCTAATTTCTTGACGTGTTTGACTAGGTGTGGATTCCAAAACTGGGGCTGCATACTCCCCGTTTTGGGCCTGACGTTGATGGTATACAGAGTCTTAAACGAATCCTTATGAGGTATCGGAACGCTATCCGTAGGTTTGCCAGGTGCCCCTATGCTGCAGCAGTTATCTGATTGATGAGCGCCTCAGGAGATATGCTCGGTGTTATACTCCCCCCCAGATCTTTTTCCTTGAGTGAGGTTTCCCAGTTTTTGGCCCACTAAACAAATATTGTGTCTGCAGTCTTTTTGCCTTCCCCAAATCTTTATATTTGCTTTTTGGGCCGGGGTTTAAAATTTCAAGGAGCCATTTTGCTGGACCAGGTTTTGTGGGCCTGTCCGGGTCTCTTTTAGCCCTGTTTGACCCTATCCGTTTTGATTCTTTTTCATTAACTTCACATGATTGCAAAAAAGGGAAAACTTCTGAGTCTACCCCTTTCCTTTTTTTGTCGTTCACATTCCAAGAACAGCACAGGCCCTGGGAAACTGACCCTTTTTGGGGGAACCCGCTTGTCACAGGCCCCCCTTCTGACCCTCGTCGCTTTACCATGCCCTCGTTTTTTTTGCCCCCCTGTCAGTATTCTCTGTTTCCAGTGGGTTTGGGTTTAAGACAGCAAACCCCAGGGAAGACTCCCGGGTTCCTCCCAGATGACTGGGGGAAACAAAAACCTGAAAAACTTTTTTGCTTTTTGGATGGTAGGATTGCGGGGGTTTCTTTTTTGTTTCAAAAAACACGCAAAGTTTAACCCGGGAATTTTGCTATCCTACTTACTTTGGTCCCCTTCACGGGCAGGGCAATGCATTTTTATATATACATACTTTCTAGGTTTTTCTCCTTTTTCTAAATAGCTCTTGTTGTTTTTTTTTTTCTTCTATTGTCCAGGGGAAAGGGTGGAAAAAAATTTTTCCTCCGAAAGGGCCAAATGGTGTCGTTTTGAGGCGATTTAAAATGCCGGGAGAAAATGGGCTAGAAAACCCCTTCCCCTGTATCCCAATTACTAAAAAAAGAAAGGGAAGGGAAAAACTTTAAAAAAACTGGGTTGCTTAAATGTGCGGGGATGTAGTGGGGGATGACAAGAAACAGATAAATTGTTTGATGTTATGAATAAAAAGGAATTTGGAAATTGTCCTGGCCCTAAGCGAACCCAAAGCTGAAGGGGGGTGGGAGAGTTTCAGGGGGGGGAAAAAAATGGGATTAAATTGGATTTATTGGAGAGTTAGAGCAAAGGGGGGGGTAGCAGTAATGTTAAATGAATCATTTTTGGGAAAAGGAGGAAAAGAGAAAGAATGTGTAAATTCAAAATTTGTGGATTTAAAGTAAATTTTGGGAAATGCGAGAAGTGGGTCATAATAAGCGTGTATGAAACTGGAGAAGAGGGGAATGCAGGGGGAGAGAGAGAAAAATTTTGGGAAAAATTTTTAAGTGAATGTATAGGAGCCTTTAAAACCCAAAAGTGAGAGGTAATTGTGGTAGGGGACTTAATCCCTTTTAAAAAGTAGGAAAAAATTTTTTAGAGGGGTTGGTAGGTAATTTTGGGGGGGTTGCCGGGTTTAAAAATGTTTTAAGGGGGACCCCTTTTTTTTGAATTTTGTTTTAAAAAAAGGGGTTTAGTTTAAGGAAATAAAATATTTTAAGAAAAAGGGAAAAATAAGTATACACAAATTGTTTGTAGGGCGGAAATGCAGTAGTTTGTTGGTTTATGTATTGGTAGTTAAAAGACTTTTGGAGAAAGACTTCAGGAGTATTTGTTTTTAAAAGGGGCCACAGATATATCAGATCACTTTCTAGTTTTTGCTACACTGGGGAAAAAAAGGTAGTGGGATAAAAGGAGAATAAAAGCATCGGGGGAAAAGAGAGAGGTGAAGGTTTAAAAACAAAAAGAGGAGGCGTTAGGGTAAGTTTTAAAAAAAGCTTTTGGGGAGGATAGATGGGGGCTAATGAGGCATAGGAAATGGGGGGTCAAAAGAGGTATGGGGTATTTTTTAAAAATGTAGGGGTTTGGGAGTTCAGCAGAAGTTTTGGGGGTTACAGGAAAGTGGGGGGCAGGAGGGAAAAGGGAGCGTTTTGGTGGAAGGGTGAGGGAAAGAGAGTGTAAGGGGGGAAAAAAAGTTGGCAAAATGAGAATTTTTTTACAAAGTGGGAAGTGATGAAGGGGGGGAAAGAGTATTTTGGGGGAAAAAGAAAAAGAAGTTAAGAGGGGGTTTGGAAGCAATGTAAAAAGAAAAGGCAAATGAGAGAGTGGGTGAGATGTTATCAAAAAATTTTTTTTGGGAAAAATAAGAAAAATTTTTGGGAAAGTGAGATTAAAAAAAGTTAAAAAAGCCTAAGAACAAATGGTTTTTTGTCATTTAAAAAAAATAGGAGAGGAGGTTTTTTAAAATGGAGGGGTTAGAGGTTTTTGGGAAGTTTGGAAGGAATTTTTGGAGGAAATTTTTTAAATGTTGATAAAGATAGGGAAGCTGGATTTCGTGTATAGGGCAAGGGGGAAAAAAAATTTGTAGGAGTGGGGAAAAAAGGCCAGTTGTGGGGTGGGGGGGAAGTTCGTAGGCAGTGGGGAAAAAAAGAAAGGGGGTTAAGGAAAGCCGGGTTTGAGGGGAAAAAAGATAAAAATGTTAAAAGCAGGTGGGGATAATTTTTGGGAAAGTGGTTGGTTGAAAAATTTTTTTTTAAAAAAATTTTGGGAAGGGGGTTTAAAGGGTTTCCCTAGGGATTGGCAGAGGGGCATGATAGTTCCTTTGTATAAAGGCAAGGGGTTAAAAGGGTGCAAAAATTTTTTGGGGGGGAAAGGGTCGTTGAGGGGTACCGGGTTTTAAAGTGTATGGTAAGGATTTTATAATTGAAATTTTTTAAGGGGAAAGACGGAAAAATAGGATAGCAGATGAACAAGGAGGTTTTGGGGAAAAAGGTAGGGGGTTGGGGAAACCAGGTGTTTCAGTGAAACATAAAAATTGAACAGTTTTTAAAAAGGGGCCCTTAAAGAGGTCTTTGTGGCATTTAGGTTTTGGGAAAAAAGGCTTTTTAAAAGGGGGTGGATAGGGGGGCAATGTGGCAGATGTTGAAAGTTTTATTTTTGGAGGAGGTGGGTTACTGAAAGCATGAAGATTTTTTTTACGGGGATGGGTTGAGGCTCAAGTTAGAGAAATTGTAGGAAAAAAAGGGGGAAATTTTTTCCCATTTAAAAAGTAGGCCTTAAAACAAGATGGTGATGTACCGGGTTTGTTTAATATATTTATAGAGGGGGTTTTTGGAAAAAGAAAGAAAAATGCGGGGGTTTTGGGAAAGAGGCATGGATTTTAAAAAAAAATAAAAAATTCACACACAAAGTGGGAGTTGTCAAAAAAAAAAAGCTCTTTGGATGACACTGTGCTTTTGGGGGAGATTCTGAAGAGAAGTTGAAAGGATTGGTGGTTTAAAATTTTGGGTAGGGGGTGTGCAAAAGAAAAAAAATTTAAAGGTGAATACGGGAAAAGGGTTTAAGGGTTATGGGGGTTTAAACAAAAAGATTAGGTGAGGGAAAGTTTTGGAAAAATAAGATTGGAGGGAGAGAGTATGGAGGAGGTGAACGATTCAGATTTTTGGGGAGTGGACGGGGAAAGCGGATGGGTCTATAAAAAGTTTGAGGTAAATTCATAGAATTGATGGGGGAAAAAAGAGTGAGTGGTGACTTGGGTCTGTGGAGCAAAAAATTTTTGTTCCTTGGAGGAAAAAGAGGGGAATGTATGGAGTATAGTTTTCCCAAGCTTTATATGGGTGTGAAGGGGGGTGATGAATTTTGGGCCAGCGAGGAGAAGGCGGGGAGGCAGGGGAAGATGTCATGTCTGAGGGCAATGTGGGTGTGAATAAAATTGCAGGGGGAAATTCTTTGGTTTGGAAGTTAGGGGGGAGGTGCGGGATTCCCAAAAAACTTTTTGTCCAGAGGGCTGAGGAAGGGTTGTTGGGGGGTTTGGTTGGGGACATGTAGAAAAAAGAGAATGGAGCGAAACAAAATTGCCTTAAAGAGTGTATCGGGTCTGTAGGGGAAAGGGAAAGGGGGGTGGGGGTCGGCCTAAAAAAGGGGGTTGGGGAGGGGGGGGGTTTAAAGGGGTTTTTTTTTTGGGGCGAGGGGCTTGGACTTCCAGCAGGCATGAGTGAGGTGTTTGATAGGAGTGAATGGAGAAAAAATGGTTTTTAAACTTGACGTGTTTTTGGAAAGTGGGGGAGCAAAGAAAACATTTATAAAGGGGATTCGGGGAAAACCCGGGGCACCCGGGACTTGAGTCTGGAGTTTGGGAAGTACATTTGGCCTCCCCACTCGGGAAGGAGGGGTGTTAATGTTGCATTTTTAAAAACTGTAGTGTAAAGCCCCCTTTTCTGGCAAGACAGTGATGGGTGAATGTTTGGTTTGAAATTTTTTTCTTTTTGGGGGCCCACCCTGCCTTGGTGGGAATGGGCCCGGGTGTGAAAATAAAAAAAATAAAAATTGCATTTCCCTTTTCCCTGTTATTTTTGTGCCTTGCCCCTTTAGCTTTTGCAGTAACCTCTTTTTAAAAAAACCCTGTGTCGAAGCCCTTTTTTGCATTTCCAAAAATTTTCCCGTCGATCCCCCCCTCTCTCTCTTGTCTTACTTCTTTTCCCCTTGTCAAAAAACTCCATTTGGTTTTTTGACACAGGTTTTTCCTTTCCCCTAAAAACCGTGCGGGGTTTTTCAACCCATACACTTTTTTTTCTTTCCGGGGTGCCCCCCACTCCCCTCCTGATAAATCTTCTCCCAAGCCCTTGCATACTTTTCCGTTGGGTGTTTACAGGTTGTATTTTAGGCCTCAGGGTCTTTTCCCCCTTTTTTTTAAAAAATTGGGGGACTAAAATTTCCCATTTTCCATACCTCGGGGATTTGCCCGTTTCAAATGTGTTTTGAAGATCTTTTTTAAAGGCTCACAAAATTTATTTCTGCTTGGGGTTTGGCAAGTTCGCATGCAGCTTCTTCCAAACCCCCTTTCCCTTTGGGTTTTATGTACCTCATCCAAACACTTGCTGGTGTTTCCCCCCCCGTTCTGATTTCTTGGAGGGCTACTGGGTTTCCCTGTAAAAAACCCCTTTAAAACTTGTGTTTTTAGCTCCTGAAAAACCCCCTCGGGGCGTTTCTTTTTGAATTCCCCAAACCCCCCTTCCCCCCCCAGGGCTGATTAACCCGGTCCCCTTTACTTTTTGTTTTCCTCCTTTATTTTGGCTGTAAACAGTTCGGGTTTAGTCTTTAAATTTTTATTTCTATGTCATTTTCATATTGTCTCTGAGCCTCCCCTTTTTATTGTGGGATATTCGTTTTTGGTTTCGGTAAACTTTTATTTTTCCCGAGCTCTTGTCTTCTGTTTCCTTTTCCATTTTTTCTAAAAACACCTGTTTTTGCCTCCGTTCACCTTGGGGTGAAACCCAAGGGCTCGTTCTGTTCTTCCCATTATTTTGTTTCCCTTGGGAAAAAAAACCTCTCCCCCTGGGCCCCCTTGCATTTTTTTTGCTACATGTCCCTTTATTTTTTTTACTGGTTTTTCCCGTCAGTTCCCTCTCCCACTGAATGTCTTTAAGGAAGTTCCCCTTGGGTTTAGTAGTTTTCCCCCCTTTTTTAGTTTGGGTTTTTTCCCCGCTTTTTCCTGCTACTCTCCCATTGGGGGTCAATATTTTAATCGAAGAAAAGAACCACATGATCACTAGTCCCAGGGGCCCCTTTTATACATGATACCTCGATGTCCGAAAAAATCATGGTGAATACAAGGGCCCAAACCCTTTCTTTTTTCTTCCCCTCCTCTCTCTGGAGTGTGTGTGTTTTGTGTGTGGTGTGTGGGGTTGTGTGTGTGTTTTTGGTGTGGTGTGTGTGTGTGTTGTGTGTGGGGTTGTGTGTGTGCATGGGGTGTGTGTGTGTGTGTGGTGTGTGTGTGTGTGTGTGTGTGTGTTTTGGTGTGTGGGTGCGTGTGTGTTGTTGCTCAAAGTGGAGGGGTTTGGTTTGTGTGGTGTGTGTGTGTGTTTTGTGTGTGTGTGTGTGTGTGTTTTGTGTTTTGTGTGTGTGTGTGGGGTTTTTGTTTTGTGAAGGGGTGTGTGTGTGAGTGTGCGTGTACTCCCCCTATTTGTGGTTGCGGGGTCGAGTCACAAACTCCCGGCCCCGCCCCCTTCGCTGATTGCGTGGGGTGTGTTTGGGTGTATCACCCAATTGTACTCACCTTTAAATTTTGGTTGGAGGGGTTTGGACTCGTCCTGGCCCCACCTCTTCACTGATCGCTTTCGGGTCCTCTCTCTCTCTGCTTCCCGAGGGTTTGTATAACCCCTTTTTTTTAAAAATATGTACGGTTCCCGGGGCCCGGGCTCCCCTGGGGAAATCTGTGTTTTCAAGAAAATGCAAGGGAAACCCCCATCCGAGGGCCCTTTTTCCCTTTCCCATGGGGGGGAGCATGGACACAGGGGGGCGTCCCCCAATTACCCAAAAAAACGACATAGCCCCACTCCACAAAGGGGGCAGTTTAAAGCAACAGCAAAAGAACTACAGACCAATAGCACTAACATCCCATTCATAAAAATCTTTGGGAAAAGGGGCCTTTAAAAAACAAAAATTTCCACGCTTTTTAGAAAATCCATCAGGGTTTCACAACCCGGGCAAAATGGGTTTGAACGGGGCGCTCCTGTCTGTCTCAAAATATTGGACCACTACGACCAAAGGGCCTAAATGCACTAGAAGACAAAAGAATTTTCAAAATGTAATATATACAGACTTTTGCCCAAAACCTTCGACAAGTGTTGACCATGGCGTAAAAGAGCACAAAATGCGTTTCTAAAGGGAAAAACAGGAAAAAATCGGGCGATGGATCTATAATTTCCCCACTAACAGAACAAAAGAGGAAAATAGTCGTCAACAGGGGTAAAGTCCCAGGAAACTCCGGTGAAAAGCTCTGTTCCACAAGGCCCGTACTCGCTTTTCCCCCTCTTGTTCCTCTTCCCTTTTTTTTCCCACATAGACAAGGATGTCAGCCCCAGCACCCCTGTCTTCCTTTGCAGATGACACCCGAATCTGCATGGGAAATGTCTTCCATTGCAGACACTGCAAAGCTTTCCCGGGACATTTAACCCAAAAATTTTAGTGGGCTGCAGAAAAAACAAAAATGAAAAATTTAACGGGCGGAAATTTCAATTTCTCAGATATGGTAAACATGGGAAATTAAATTTCTCAGATTCAAAAAAAAATTCTGGGCCCCAAAAAAAGAGGGGAAAAAAACCCCAAAGTCAAAAAACCCCTTTTTAGTGATAAAGTCGGAGGAAACTCACCTTCAAGGACCATAACATTGTATCAATCGCATTGCTAGAAAAATGACAGGATGGATTTAAAGAGAACCCTTCCCAAAATTTGGGAGGGCCCAAACCCCTGATGACACTCTTCAGGCATTGTTCTATCTAGGCTGGAAATTTTTTTGCCTTTCAAAACTAACAGCCCCTTTCAAAGGGAGGTGGGAAAATTTCCGACCCAGAAAATGTTTCAGAGAACTTTCACGGGCCGGGATTAAAGGAGAATTTTAAAAAACCTCAATTTTTTGGGAGCGCTTTGGGGGGTTCCCCAAACCTGATTCCCCGGAAAAGCAGGGGGGGAGAGATACTGATTTTATACACCCGGGAAAACCCAGGGGGGAAATAGTACCAAAAATTGCACCGGGGAATCACCCACTACAAAAGCAAAAGACTTGGCAAAACGTGCCATCCCCCCAAAAGAAAAGCCCGGGGTGGCACTAGGGACGTTAAGAGACCATAAATAAGTGTTAGGGGCCCGAGACTGTTCAATGCCTCCAGCAAAACCCTAAGGGGGATTTCCAAAAAGACCCCCGGCCAAATCTTCAAGTGGCATGGGGCCCAAAACCTTTAAAATCGGTTCCGGGGAAAATTTTAAAACCGGGCTGTGGCTCGTTTTTGTTGGGGTTTTCGGGGGCAGCCAGCGGCAAAAAGCTGGTTTTTAAACAGGCCTGATTCCCCCAGGAAAGGCCCGGTCTCAGACCCGGGGGGGGGGGGGGTTTTACCCCCGGGGAATTTTCTTTCCCGGTTAAAATACTTCACTTGCTAGGCATTAAAACTTGCTGACAACTCTTGACTGAAGAAAAACTTCCCAACGTCCCTGGGGACTCGTTGAGTTTCGCTTCCCGTTGTGACCCCTTGTCCCCGTGTCCCCTTTTCTGGGGAAAAATCCCATCTCTGTCCCCCCTTGGGCTATTCCCCGCAGGTTTTTGTTAAAGTCGTTATCATGTTCCCCCGACCCTTTTTGTTCCCCCAATGTCGTCAGTCCGATTTCCCTTAACCCTTTCCCCGTACGACATTCCCTTTAGCTTGGGACTAGCCCTTTTTGCAAACCTTTTTACTTTTCTAACTTCTTTACGTTTCTTGACCAGGGGGGGGGTTCCAGCTGGTGTGCATTTCTCCCGTATGGGCCCAAATTTCACAGGGGGTACTGGTCTTGAACGATTTTCCCTTAAATTAAGGGTTTTGGAACGCTATTTCAGGTTTGCCGGCGCCCGTTTTGCTGCGCGGTTATTTTTGGGTTTATTTGTGGCCCCCGGTGATGTGCTCGGTGTTTTGGGCACCCCCAAAGGGCTTTCTCCCCGAGGGGAGGTTTGTAGGGCTTGTCCACCTAGCCTATAAATCTGTCTGCGGTCTTCTTTTTTCCCCTTTCCCCAAACTTCATGACTTTGCATTTGGCTGGAAATTAAAATTTGAGAAACCAGTTGCTGGGCCACATGTCCCGCCTTTTCCAGGTCTCTTTTTCAGTTCCTTTCCCCAAACCCCCGTCCCCAAATTTTAAATTTTTCCATCAACTTCCCGTCCCTCTGGAACAGGGGCACGGTTTAGGTCTATTCCTTCCATAAAGTCGTTTAATATTCAAAAATAGCAATGGTCCTAGAATTTACCCCCGTGGGACCCCGCTGTAAAAAGGCGCCCCATGTTGGGTACCTCTTTTACCCTACCCGACTCGTTTTCTTTCCCCCTGTAAGGGATTCCCTTTTCCATTAACCCGTGCCCTCCCTTTTTTATGGCCTGTCCTCCAGCTTTTGCCCTAATTTTTTGTGGGGAAAATGTGTCAAAGGCCTTTCCCGCAGGGTTTGGGGAAAAAAAAATCTACCCACCCCCCTCTCTCGTTTTCTTTTTCTGTTACCCTTTTTCATAAAACTCCAGGGGTTTGTGATACAAAATTTTTCCTTCCAAAGAAACCCCCCTGCGGGGTTTTATTTAAAATCTTGTTTCCCTTTCCCGGTGTTCGACCCCTCTCCTCCCGATAATTTTTCTCCATGACTTTGACACAATTTCATGTCAGAGACACAGGTTTTTGTTGTTTAGTGCCTCGTTTCGTTTCCTTTCTTAAATTTTGGGGACCCACATTAGCTTCTTCCATTTCCGGGGAGTTGCCCAGTTTCAAGGGATGTGTTTTAAGGGTTGTGGTTTGAGGCACACACCGCATTTGTTTCCCTTTTCAAGGACCCCTGGGGAGATGTTTTTCCAGTCCATTGCCCTTTTGGGGGAAGGTCACCCTTAAGAGCTTCTTCACCTTTCCCCCTCAGTTGTTCTATGTCATCCCAAAATTGGGTTGGGGATATTCCCCTTTAGGGTTCCCCCTTTTGGGGCTGTCTTCCCCCCCAGCCCCTTTTTTTTCCCCTTTCTGTAAAAAATTCCCCTTTAAAAATCCTGTTTTAGCTCCCCACATACCTTCCCGATCATTTCTTGTGAGGTTTCCTCCTTCTGTCCTTTTTTCTGATCACCCGGTCTTTGACTGTTGTTTCCCCTGATGTGGCTATTCAACGTTTCGGGGCAGTCTTGAATTTTTCGATGCTAGGGCATTTTTTATACTGGCGCTGGGCCTCCCTCCTTTTCCTGGGCCGTATAAATTTCCCGGCTTGCGATGATCTCCCTATTTTTGTGTGTTCTCTGCCTTCTGTACTTTTTCCCTTCTTATTTGCATTTTGTTTTTGCCTCCTTACAACGGGCGGGTAAACCGGGGCTCGTTTGGTCTTTTCCCCTTGTTTTTGTTGCCCCCCTTGGGGGGGAAAAAACCTTTTTCCCCTGCCTCCCTTGCATTTTGATTTTCATATTCCATCATTTCATTTAGGCTTTTCCGCCAGTTCTCTGTCCCCTGGACCCCCGCAGGAAGTTCTTAACCCCTATGTAGCCCCTTTTTATAGTCAGGTTTTTCCCATTAACTCCTTTTTTTTCCCCCACTTGCAGCTCTACTATGTATTAAAAGCACAGAACCACGTGGTCGCTAGTCCTAGGGGACTCTCATATTTTGATGTCCTCAATATCGAGCTCCCCGGGGTGAACAAAAGGCCCCAATCTTGCTGGTTTCATCCCCCCCTCTCACTCTGTAGTGCCCTTTAAACATGTTGGTGCTGAGGTTTTTTCCAGCACCAGCCCAACATCCGGGTTCTCCATGTTTCGGGCCCCCCCATGTGGCCCGGTTTCCCAGTCAATCTCCCTTGGTTAAAATCCCCCATAACCAGCAATTTGCTCTGCTGGAGTGAGCTCTTCTTGCACCTCAGCAAGTGGTCCCCATTGCTCTTTGCTCTTTCATATTCCTTCTTGGCCTCCTGCAGTTCTGTGGTGGTTATACATCACGAATGACCACTTTGTTTTCCCCCCGACTGAAGTGTCCCTGCTATGTAGTTTTTTTTCTCCCTTCATCTTTCCTTCCATTTTCTCAAATTTCCATTGTTTTTTTACGAGCAGAGCAACCCCCCTCCCCCCTGCCCCTTCTATTTTTCCCTCATGATTGGTATCTGGGGGGGAAGATTGCATCTGTTATTGTCTCCATGAGTTTTTGTTTGTAACTCATGTTTTGTCTGGGGATTTTCTTTGATTTTTTTTGCCTTTCCTCTGTTTATTCGTTAATCATCTGCATTTGTGTAAAAAACCCTTCAATTTGTTCTAATACTGTAACGTGGTGCGGGGGTTGGAAACAAGGGGTCGGTGGTGATGGTTGGTTTGGATTGTTCAGTTGCCTTGGGGGTGTGTGGTTGGGGTCTTCTGCAGGTGTTTTGAGGGGTGCACTTGTCCTTCATTTTATCCCGGATTATTCGCTCTCCTTTTTCATTTTTCCCCCCATTTCCCCCTTTCGTTTTTGAATCTCTCTTTCTTGTCTTCCTTCGTCCTTGTTCTGTTTCCCATCGAGGTACACACCCGGAACTCCCCTTTTCCTCTAAAAGTGCTTTCTCCCGCAGGATATGGCTGGGTTGATTCTGCCCTTTAAAAAATTCTTTTTGGGCCCATTCCCTTTTTTTTGTGAACCCCCCCAAATTTTCCGAAATTTGCCACCCGGGTCTGTCCCCCCCACCTATCACCTTCGATATCTTTAATCCTTTTTTTCCTCCTGCTTTCTTTTCATCATAAGTTTCCCCTTTGCTTCGTTTTCCCATAGAAAACCGGATCTCTTTCCCTTTTCCCCCCCACTGTGACTCCATTGCATCCTCTGATGGTTTTTTTTTCCTTTTCCCCTGGGTGTTCCCTTTCCTTTAGTCCCTTCCCCAGTTATTGCCCCTATGCTTCTTGGTTTATCCTTCCTGCTCACCTGTCCTGGCCCCCCAAAGGGATTGGTTGGTCCCTTTCAATGTCCTAGTCCTTAATGTCTTCCCAAACCCCTCATTCTGTCCTAGTGTGTCCTGTCTTTGTTTTGGCCCCAGTGGGGGTTTGACAGGGCCCCTGTTTCGTTTAGTTTCCATCTTCCTTCAGCCCCGTTGTCTGTGTTTTATGTAGCATTGCCGATGTACTTTTGTGATATCTTGTCTCTGTGCTGTTTCAGATGTCTCAGTCCTCGTTTTTCTTCTATCTTGATTTCTGTGCTGTGGTTGTTGCTTCCCCCTTTGCATTTGCTGCTAACCTCTCTTCCATCTTCCTTTCCAGCTCATCTAGTCTCCTTCCCCAGTCTTCCTCCCTTTTTTTGAGCTCTACATCCCATTCCTCCCTCCCGTGTGTGTGTGTGTGTGTGTGTGTGTGTGTGTGTGTGTGTGTGTGTGTGTACTCACCTAGTTGTACTCACCTAGTTGAGGTTGCAGGGGTCAAGTCCAAGCTCCTGGCCCCGCCTCTTCACTGGTCGCTACTAAGTCACTCTCCCTGAACCATGAGCTTTATCGTACCTCTGCTGTGTGTGTGTGTGTGTGTGTGTGCTCACCTATTTGTACTCACCTATTTGTGGTTGCAGGGGTCGAGTCACAGCTCCTGGCCTCTGCCTCTTCACTGATTGCTACTAGGTCCTCTCTCTCTCTCTGCTCCATGAGCTTTATCAAACCTCGCCTTAAAACTATGTATGGTTCTCGCCTCCACTACGTCACTTTCTAGGCTATTCCACTTCCTGACAACTCTATGACTGAAGAAATACTTCCTAATATCTCTTTGATTCATCTGAGTCTTCAACTTCCAATTGTGACATCTTGTTTCTGTGTTCCATCTCTGGAACATCCCGTCTTTGTCCACCTCGTCTTTTCTGTGCAGTATTTTATATGTCGTTACCATGTCTCCCCTGACCCTCGTGTCCTCCAGTGTCGTCAGGCCGATTTCCCTCAACCTTTCTTCGTAGGACAATCCCCTTAGCTCTGGGACTAGTCTTGTTGCAAACCTTTGCACTTTCTCTAATTT
Organism: Cherax quadricarinatus; assembly: GCF_026875155.1. Classification (NCBI taxonomy): domain Eukaryota; kingdom Metazoa; phylum Arthropoda; class Malacostraca; order Decapoda; family Parastacidae; genus Cherax; species Cherax quadricarinatus. The sequence continues at coordinate 6,288,517 of NC_069406.1, read as the reverse complement.
CTTGACATGCTTGACCAGGTGTGGATTCCAATCTGGTGCTGCATACTCCAGTATAGGCCTGACGTAAATGGTATACAGAGTCTTGAACGATTCCTTACTGAGGAATTGGAACGCTATCTGTAGGTTTGCCACATGTTCGTATGCTGCAGCAGTTATCTGATTGATGTGCGCATCAGGAAATGTGCTCGGTGTTATACTCACCCCCAGATCCTTTTCCTTGAGTGAGGTTTGCAGTCTTTGGCCGTCTAAACTATATTGTGTCTGCAGTCTTCTTTGCCCTTCCCCAATCTTCATGACTTTGCATTTGGCAGGGTTAAACTCAAGGAGCGAGTTGCTGGACCAGGCCTGTAGCCTGTCCAGGTCTCTTTGTAGTCCTGCCTGATCCTCATCCGATTTGATTCTTTTCATTAACTTCACATCATCTGCAAACAGATACACTTCTGAGTCTATCCCTTCCGTTATGTCATTCACATATACCAAAAACGGCACAGGTCCTAGGACTGACCCCTGTGGAACCCTGCTTGTCACAGGTGCCCACTCTGACACCTTGTCACTTACAATGACTCGTTGTTGCCTCCCTGTCAGGTATTCTCTGATCCATTGCAATGCCTTTCCTGTTATGTGTGCCTGATCTTCTAGCTTTTGCAGTAACCTCTTGTGAGGAACTGTGTCGAAGGCCTTCTTGCAGTTTAAAAAAATGCAGTCGATCCACACCTCTCTCTCTTGTCTTACTTCTGTTACCTTGTCATAAAACTCCTGTAGGTTTGTGACACACGATTTTCCTTCCATGAAACCATGCTGGTTGTCGATTATACACTTGTTTCTTTCCAGGCACTCCACCACTCTCCTCCTGATGATCTTTATGACTCTGCATACTATACACATTAGTGACACAGGTCTGTAGTTTAATGCCTCATGTCTGTCTCCCTTTTTTAAAATTGGGACTACGTTTGCCATCTTCCATACATCAGGGAATTGCCCAGTTTCAATGGATGTGTTGAAGATCTTTGTTAATGGCACACACAGCATCTCTGCTCCTTCTCCATGGACCCACGCATTTTATATGTCGTTATCATATCCCCCTATCTCTCTTGTCCTCAAGTGTCGTTAGGTTGATTTCCCTTAACCTCTCCTCGAAGGTTTGCAACAAGACTAGTCCCAGAGCTAAGAGGTATGCTCTTAGCTCTGGGACTAGTCTTGTTGCAAACCTTCGCACTTTCTCTAGTTTCTTTACGTGCTTGGCTAGGTGTGGGTTCCAAACTGGTGCTGCATACTCCAATATGGGCCTAATGTACACGGAGTACAGGGTCCTGAATGATCCCTTATTAAGATGTCGGAATGCTGTTCTGAGATTTGCTAGGTGCCAATGTGCTGCAGCAGTTATTTGGTTGATGTGCACTTCAGGAGATGTGTCTGGTGTTATACTCACCCCAAGATCTTTTTCCTTGAGTGAGGTTTGTAGTCTCTTGCCCCCTAGACTGTACTCCGTCTGCGGTCTTCTTTGCCCTTCCCCAATCTTCATGACTTTGCACTTGGTGGGGTTGAACTCCAGTAGCCAATTGTTAGACCAGGTCTGCAGCCTGTCCAGATCCCTTTGTAGTTCTGCCTGGTCTTCGATTGAATGAATTCTCATCAACTTCACGTCATCTGCAAACAGGGACACTTCGGATTCTATTCCTTCTGTCATGTCGTTCACAAATACCAGAAACAGCACTGGTCCTAGGACTGACCCCTGTGGGACCCCGCTGGTCACAGGTGCCGACTCTGACACCTCGCCATGTACCATGACTCGCTGCTGTCTTCCTGACAAGTATTCCCTGATCCACTGTAGTGCCTTCCCTGTTATCCCTGCTTGGTCCTCCAGTTTTTGCACTAATCTCTTGTGTGGAACTGTGTCAAACGCCTTTTTGCAGTCCAAGAAAATGCAATCCACCCACCCCTCTCTCTCTTGTCTTACTGCTGTCACCATGTCATAGAACTCCAGTAGGTTTGTGACACAGGATTTCCCATCCCTGAAACCATGTTGGCTGCTGTTGATGAGATCATTCCTTTCTAGGTGTTCCACCACTCTTCTCCTGATAATCTTCTCCATGACTTTGCATGTTATACATGTTAGTGACACTGGTCTGTAGTTTAGTGCTTCATGTCCGTCTCCTTTTTTAAAGATTGGGACTACATTTACTGTCTTCCATGCCTCAGGCAATCTCCCTCTTTCGATAGATGTATTGAATATTGTTGTTAGGGGTACACAGAGCGCCTCTGCTCCCACTCTCAGGACCCATGGAAAGATGTTATCTGGCCCCATTGCCTTTGAGGTATCTAGCTTACTCAGAAGCCTCTTCACTTCTTGGTTGTGTGTACTGTGTCCAGCACTTGGTGGTGTGCCCCATCTCTCCGTCTTTCTGGAGCTCCTTCTGTCTCCTCTGTGAACACTTCTTTAAATCTCTTGTTGAGTTCCTCACTTACTTCATGGTCATTTCTCGTTGTCTCTCCTCCTTCCTTCCTTAGCCTGATTACCTGGTCCTTGACTGTTGTTTTCCTCCTGATGTGGCTGTATAACAGTTTTCGGTCAGATTTGGCTTTTGCTGCTATGTCGTTTTCATATTGTCGTTGGGCCTCCCTTCTTATCTGTGCATATTCATTTCTGGCTCTACGACTGCTCTCCTTATTCTCCTGGGTCCTTTGCCTTCTATATTTCTTCCATTCCCTAGCACACTTGGTTTTTGCCTCCTTGCACCTTTGTGTGAACCATGGGCTCATCCTGGCTTTTTCATTAGTCCTGTTACCCTTGGGTACAAACCTCTCCTCAGCCTCCTTGCACATTGTTGCTACATATTCAATCATCTCATTAACTGACTTCCCTGCCAGTTCTCTGTCCCACTGAACCCCATTCAGGAAGTTCCTCATTCCTGTGTAGTCCCCTTTCTTGTAGTTTGGCTTCATTCGTCCTGGCCTTCCTGCTTCCCCCTCCACTTGTAGCTCTACTGTGTATTCGAAGCTTAAAACCACATGATCGCTGGCCCCAAGGGGTCTTTCATATGTGATGTCCTCAATATCTGCACTACTCAAGGTGAATACTAGGTCCAGTCTTGCTGGTTCATCCTCTCCTCTCTCTCTTGTAGTGTCCCTTATGTGTTGGTGCATGAAGTTTTCCAGTACCACCTCCATCATCTTAGCCCTCCATGTGTCTTGGCCCCCATTTGTCTCAAAGTTCTCCCAATCGATCTCCTTGTGGTTAAAGTCGCCCATGATCAGGAGCTTTGCCCTGCATGCATAAGCTCTTCTGGTCACTGCAGCCAGTGTGTTAACCATCGCTCTATTGCTCTTGTTATACTCTTGCCTTGGCCTCCTGCTGATCTGTGGTGGGTTATACATCACTGCAATTACCACCTTGGGACCTCCAGAGTGAAGTGTTCCTGCTATGTAATCGCTTGCTTCTCTGCTGTCTCCTCTCTTCAGCTCATCAAAATTCCATTGATTTTTGATCAACAGTGCCACTCCTCCCACCCTGTTACCTGTCTTTCCTCAGGATCTGGTATCCCATTGGAAATATGGCATCTGTTATCATACCTGTTAGCTCGGTTTCTGTGAGAGCTATGATGTCCAGTGATGCCTCTTTGACTCTTTCATGCCACTCCTCCCACTTATCTGTTATTCCATCAGCATTTGTGTACCATACCTTCAGTTTCCTTTCCAACACTGTGGTTTGGTGGGCCTGTGAGGGTGAGAGACCTGGTAGCATACTGTGGGATTCTATACCTGGGTGTTGGGTGGAAGCTGTGAGTGTGGATTGTAGTTTGTCTTGGGATGGTGTTCTGAGGATAGTTCTGTGTATGCTTGCTCTTGCTGCTCTGTTCTGCTCTGACTGACCTCTGGTGGTTCCATCCTTGTCTCCTTTCGTAGCTCCTTTCGCTTTTTTGTCTTCTCCCTCAGCTGCTGTCATTCTGTTTGTGTTCTGTCTCTGTCTAGGAACACCTTCATGTACTTTCCGAGTATTTCAACCATGGTTTCTCTTGGAGGATTCTGTTCCACACTGTTTCTGTCCTGAGAATCAGCTTGATCGGTCGTTTTCTACCCTTGAAGTACCCCCCTATTCTCTGAAAATTTACATTCTTGCCATGTCTTCTTCACATATTTCCTTGATGATGTTCTCAATCTCCTTTCTTTCTGCCTGCCATCTTTCAGTGTGTATCCTTTCCTCTCTCTCCTGATTTAGCCTTTTCCTCCTCCCATTGCATCTCCCTCTGTGACTCTGGTTCCTCTCTGTACATGGTCATTTTCTCCCTGTTTTTTCCAGTGGCTCTTGGTAGCATTGTTGTGTCTCTGCATTTGACCTAACCCCCTCTCCACCTGCACCCAGCTGCTCTCCCCTTTCACTCCTTGGCCCTTCTTGGCAGGTTGATATGGCGTTAGCATAATTCATATCTCCTTCCTGTTCGGCCTCTCAGCTTCATATGCTGTGCCTTCTCTGGTCACTGCCCATGTAACTTGCTTCAGCCTGTTTACCTCATCTTTTAGGACCCTTATCCTGGTTATTGCAGTTTCGGCTTGTGCCCCCCAATTCTTCTTCTCCTTCTCCAACCTCTCTTCTAATTTCACAGAAAGCTCTGTCTCCATTTTTTCAGAAAGCTCTCCTAATTTTCTCTCCCACTTTCGTTCCATCCTTTTCCACTGCTCCTCCATCCACTCCTCCCTACCAGAACCATTCTCATCTGATCCCTGGTTCCTGCGAGTCCCCACCATTTTCTTTTTCAAAGAGAAAAGAGTGAGAGAGAGAGAGAAAGAGAGAGAAGGGAAAAGTAGGAGAGAGAGATGGGGAGAGTGAGAAGGGAAAAGGGGGAGAGAATAAAGAGTAGAGGGAAAGAGAGAGAAGGGAAAGGTAGGAGAGAGGGGAGAGTGAGAAGGGGAGGAAAGGGAGAGAGAGGGGAGAGTGAGAAGTGGAAAAAAGGGAGGAGAGAGAGAGGGGAGAGAGGGGAGAGAGAAGAGAGAGAGAGAGAGAGAGGAGAGAGAGAGAGAGAAAAGGAGAGAGAGAGAGAGAGAGAGAAGAGAGGGGCAAAGAGATGGGAGAGACAGGGGGAGAGACAGGGAGAACGGGGGAGAAAGGGGGAGATGGAAGAGAGAGAGGGGAGAGAGAGGATAGGGAGAGATAGGGGGGAGAGAGAGAGATGGGAAATGGGAGAGGGGAGAGATAGTGAGAGAGGGAGAGATGTTAGAGGGGAGAGACATTAGAGGGGGGTAGGTGTTAAGGGAAGATGTTATAGAGGAGAGATGGGAGAGCAGAGAGTTGGGAGAGGAAAGAGATAGGCAAAGGGAGAGATAGGTATAGGTGAGAGGTATAGATAGAGAGAGGTATAGGTAGAGAGAGGTAGTGAGAGAGATAGGTAGAGAGGGAGAGAGATAGGTAGAGGTAGAGAGAAACACATATTGAGAGATAGGTAGAGAGATGGGTAGAGAGAGGTAGAGAGATAGGTATTGAGAGAGAAAGAGAGAGAGAGAAAGAGAGGGAGGGATTTCAGGTCAGTTAACAGGAAGGTGTGAAATCCTGTTTATGTGTGTGCGTGTGTGCGTATGTGTGCTCTCACTTCTAAGTATTCATACTGCTAATAAATACCAGTAGTAATACCAGTAATTCTAAAACTACCAATAGTAATTCTAGCACTTATCACTTCTACTTATAAAATACAGAAAGTAACTAGGTTGTAAAATTTAGCTTGTCTCAGCTTCTAGGAGTGTCTGACATTACCCCTCACTAGTCTGCTCTACACCTCACATTCTCATCAACACTATCTTCACCTTATCTATGTTATTTCTGCTCTAATTCTGGTAATAGCTTGCAGGAGTGACCAGTATCTAACAGTGATGCAAGACCAGGATTCAGAACCCCACAACAACCTCAACAGGTGAGCAATACTTGCGCTGGCAATGGTGCATTGACAAGTTGCCAGATGCTGATGACGTAGTCGTCATACATAGGCCTTCTATCACTATTTGGAAAATTCTTCACCCGTGATGTTCATAACCATATATGCTCATACATCCCGCGTCCCTCAAGTGATTTCACTTAGGATAGAATACACTTCACTTATAATAGAATACACTTCACATTCGGTGTTACACTTTATATGTATAATGTCACACAACTGTTGTGACGTCACTGCTTCAGCAGGCCTACTGCCACCTTCCCTTGCTATATATTTTATTTTTCCTTTCTACTTTTGCTTATTAACTTTTTCACTCTCACTGTATGGTGCCCCCACATTTCACTTGTTACCAATCCCCTCAAATTCTGAACACCCCTTTCC
>NC_069406.1:6259852-6281715 GCF_026875155.1 Cherax quadricarinatus | reverse complement strand
CTTTAACCCTCTTTCCATTTTCCTTTCCAGCTCATCAGTCTCCTTCCCATCTTCCTCCTTTTTAAACCCTACATCCCATTCCCCCCTCCCGTGGGTGTGTGTGTGGTTGTGTGTGTGTGTGTGTGTTTTTGTGTGTGTGTACTCACCTAGTTGTACTCACCTAGTTGGGGTTGCAGGGTCAAGCCCCAAGCTCCTGGCCCCGCCTCTTCACGGTCGCTACTAAGTCACTCTCCTGACCATGACTTTATCGTACCTCTGCTGTGTGGTGTGTGTGTGTGTGTGCTCACCTATTTGTACTCACCTATTTGTGGTTGCAGGGGTCGAGTCACAGCTCTGGCCTGCCTCTTCACTGATTGTATAGGTCCTCTCTCTCTCTCTGCTCCATGAGCTTTATCAACCTCGCCTTAAAACTATGTATGGTTCTCGCCTCCACTACGTCACTTTCTAGGCTATTCCACTTCCTGACACTCTATGACTGAAGAAATACTTCCTAATATCTTTTTTGATTCATCTGAGTCTTCAACTTCCAATTGTGACATTTTTGTTTCTGTGTTCCATCTCTGAACATCCCGTCTTTGTCCACCTCGTCTTTTCTTTTGCAGTATTTTATATGTCGTTACCATGTCCCCCTGACCCTCGTGTCCTCAGTGTCGTCAGGCCGATTTCCCTCAACCTTTCTTCGTAGGACAATCCCCTTAGCTCTGGGACTAGTCTTGTTGCAAACCTTTGCACTTTCTCTAATTTCTTGACATGCTTGACCGGGTGTGGATTCCAATCTGGTGCTGCATACTCCAGTATGGGCCCTGACGTAAATGGTATACAGAGTCTTGAAGATTCCTTACTGAGGAATTTGGAACGTATCTGTAGGTTTGCCACATGTTCGTATGCTGCAGCAGTTATCTGATTGATGTGCGCATCAGGAAATGTGCTCGGTGTTATACTCACCCCAGATCCTTTTCCTTGATGAGGTTTGCAGTCTTTGGCCGTCTAAACTATATTGGTCTGCAGTCTTCTTTGCCCTTCCCCAATCTTCATGACTTTGCATTTGGCAGGGTTAAAATCAAGGAGCGAGTTGCTGGACCAGGCTGTAGCCTGTCCAGGTCTCTTTGTAGTCCTGCTGATCCTCATCCGATTTGATTCTTTTCATTAACTTCACATCATCTGCAAAAAAGATACAAATTCTGAGTCTATCCCTTCCGTTATGTCATTCACATATACCAAAAACGGCACAGGTCCTAGGACTGACCCCTGTGGAAAACCCCGCTTGTCACAGGTGCCCACTCTGACACCTAGTCACTTACAATGACTCGTTGTTTTCCTCCCTGTCAGGTATTCTCTGATCCATTGCAATGCCTTTCCTGTTATGTGTGCCTGATCTTCTAGCTTTTGCAGTAACCTCTTGTGAGGAACTGTGTCGAAGGCCTTCTTGCAGTTTAAAAAAATGCAGTCGAAACCACACCCTCTCTCTTGTCTTCTCTGTTACCTTGTCATAAACTCCTGTAGGTTTGTGACACACGATTTTCCTTCCAGAAACCATGCTGGTTGTCGATTATACACTTGTTTCCCTTTTCCCGGCACTCCACCACTCTCCTCCTGATGATCTTTATGACTCTGCATACTATACACATTAGTGACACAGGTCTGTAGTTTTTAAAGCCTCATGTCTGTCTCCCTTTTTTTAAAATTTGGGACTACGTTTTGCCATCTTTCCCTACATCAGGGAATTGCCCAGTTTCAATGGATGTGTTGAAGATCTTTGTTAATGGCACACCAGCATCTCTGCTCCTTCTCCAGGACCCACGCATTTTATATGTCGTTATCATATCCCCCTATCTCTCTTGTCCTCAAGTGTCGTTAGGTTGATTTCCCTTAACCTCTCCTCGTAGGACATACCTCTTAGCTCTGGGACTAGTCTTGTTGCAAACCTTCGCACTTTCTCTAGTTTCTTTACGTGCTTGGCTAGGTGTGGGTTCCAAACTGGTGCTGCATACTCCAATATGGGCCTAATGTACACGGAGTACAGGGTCCTGAATGATCCCTTATTAAGATGTCGGAATGCTGTTCTGAGATTTGCTAGGTGCCAATGTGCTGCAGCAGTTATTTGGTTGATGTGCACTTCAGGAGATGTGTCTGGTGTTATACTCACCCCAAGATCTTTTTCCTTGAGTGAGGTTTGTAGTCTTTTGCCCCTAGACTGTACTCCGTCTGCGGTCTTCTTTGCCCTTCCCCAATCTTCATGACTTTGAAACTTGGTGGGGTTAAACTCCAGTAGCCAATTGTTAAAGACCAGGTCTGCAGCCTGTCCAGATCCCTTTGTAGTTCTGCCTGGTCTGGGATTGAATGAATTCTCATCAACTTCACGTCATCTGAAAACCCAGGGACACTTCGGATTCTATTCCTTCTTCATGTCGTTCACAAATACCAGAAACAGCACTGGTCCTAGGACTGACCCCTGTGGGACCCCGCTGGTCAAAAGGTGCCACTCTGACACCTCGCCATGTACCATGACTCGCTGCTGTCTTCCTGACAAGTTTTCCCCTGATCCACTGTAGTGCCTTCCTGTTATCCCTGCTTGGCCCTCCAGTTTTTGCACTAATCTCTTGTGTGGAACTGTGTCAAACCCCCTTTTTGCAGTCCAAGAAAATGCAATCCACCCACCCCTCTCTCTCTTGTCTTACTGCTGTCACCTGTCATAAAAACTCAGTAGGTTTGTGACACAGGATTTCCCATCCCTGAAACCATGTTGGCTGCTGTTGATGAGACATTCCTTTCTAGGTGTTCCACCACTCTTCTCCTGTTTAATCTTTCCCAGGGACTTTGCATGTTATACATGTTAGTGACACTGGTCTGTAGTTTAGGCTTCATGTCTGTCTCCTTTTTTAAAGATGGGACTACATTTACTGTCTTCCATGCCTAGGCAATCTCCCTCTTTCGATAGATGTATTGAATATTGTTGTTAGGGGTACACAGAGTGCCTCTGCTCCCACTCTCAGGACCCATGGAAAGATGTTATCTGGCCCCATTGCTTTGAGGTATCTAGCTTACTCAGAAGCCTCTTTACTTCTTGGGTTTTGTGTACTGTGTCCAGCACTTGGTGGTGTGCCCCATCTCTCCGTCTTTTCTGGAGCTCCTTCTGTCTCCTCTGTGAACCTTCTTTAAAAACTCTTGTTGAGTTCCTCACTTACTTCATGGTCATTTTTCGTTGTCTCTCCTCCTTCCTTTCCCTTTTGCCCGATTACCTGGTCCTTTACTGTTGTTTTCCTCCTGATGTGGCTGTATAACAGTTTTCGGTCAGATTTGGCTTTTGCTGCTATTTTCGTTTTCATATTGTCGTTGGGCCTCCCTTCTTTTCTGTGCATATTCTTTCTGGCTCTACGACTGCTCTCCTTATTCTCCTGGGTCCTTTGCCTTCTATATTTTTTCCATTCCCCAGCACACTTGGGTTTTTTCCTCCTTGCACCTTTGTGTGAACCATGGGCTCATCCTGGCTTTTTTTATTAGTCCTGTTACCCTTGGGGACAAACCTCTCCTCAGCCCCCCTTGCACATTGTTGCTACATATTAATCATCTCATTAACTGCTTCCCTGCCAGTTCTCTGTCCCACTGAAAACCCCCTTCAGGAAGTTCCTCATTCTGTGTAGTCCCCTTTCTTTTAGTTTGGCTTCATTTGTCCGGCCTTCCTGCTTCCCCCCCCACTTGTAGCTCTACTGTGTATCGAAGCTTAAAACCACATGATCGCTGGCCCCAAGGGGTTTTTCATATGTGATGTCCTCAATATCTGCACTACCAGGTGAATACTAGGTCCAGTCCCTTTCTGGGTTTTATCCTCTCCTCTCTCTCTTGTAGTGTCCCCTTATGTGTTGGTGCATGAAGTTTTCCAGTACCACCTCCATCATCTTAGCCCTCCATGTGTCTTGGCCCCCATTTGTCTCAAAGTTCTCCCAATCGATTTCCCTTTTGGTTAAAATCGCCCATGATTTAGGAATTTGCCCTGCATGCATAAGCTCTTCTGGTCACTGCAGCCAGTGTGTTAACCATCGCTCTATTGCTCTTTTTTATACTCTTGCCTTGGCCTCCTGCTGATCTGTTTGGTGGGTTTACATCACTGCAATTACCACCTTGGGACCTCCAGAGTAAGTGTTCCTGCTATTAAACGCTTGCTTCTCTGCTGTCTTCCTCTCTTCAGCTCATCAAAATTCCATTGATTTTTGATCAACAGTGCCACTCCTCCCCCCCTGTTACCTGTCTTTCCCTCAGGATCTGGTATCCCTTTGGGAAATATGGCATCTGTTATCATACCTGTTAGCTCGGTTTCTGTGAGAGCTATGATGTCCAGTGATGCCTCTTTGACTCTTTCATGCCACTCCTCCCACTTATCTGTTATTCCATCAGCATTTGTGTACCTACCTTCAGTTTCCTTTTTCCAACACTGTGGTTTGGTGGGCCTGTGAGGGTGAGAGACCTGGTTTAGCTTTACTGTGGGATTCTATACCGGGTTTTGGGGTGGAAGCTGTGAGTGTGGATTGTAGTTTGTTTTGGGGATGGTGTTCTGGGATAGTTCTGTGTATGCTTGCTCTTGGCTGCTTGTTCTGCTCTGACTGACCTCTGGTGGTTCCATCCTTGTCTCCTTTCGTAGCTCCTTTCGCTTTTTTGTCTTCTCCCTCAGTGCTGTCATTCTGTTTGTGTTCTGTCTCTGTCTAGGAACACCTTCATGTACTTTCCGAGTATTTCAACCATGGTTTCTCTTGGAGGATTCTGTTCCACACTGTTTTCTGTCCTGAGAATCAGCTTGATCGGCATTTTCTACCCTTGAAGTACCCCCCTATTCTCTGAAAATTTACATTCTTGCCATGTCTTCTTCACATTTTTCCTTGATGATGTTCTCAATCTCCTTTCTTTCTGCCGCCACTTTCAGTGTGTATCCTTTCCTCTCTCTCCTGATTTAGCCTTTTCCTCCTCCCATTGGCATCCCCCTCTGTGACTCTGGCCCCTCTCTGTACATGGTCATTTTCTCCCTGTTTTTTTCCAGTGGCTCTTGGTAGCATTGTTGTGTCTTGCATTTGACCTAACCCCTCTCCACCTGCACCCAGCTGCTCTCCCCTTTCACTCCTTGGCCCTTCTTGGCAGGTTGATATGGCGTTAGCATAATTCATATCTCCTTCCTGTTCGGCCTCTCAGCTTCATATGCTGTGCCTTCTCTGGTCACTGCCCATGTAACTTGCTTCAGCCTGTTTACCTCTTTTTTTAGGCCCCTTTACCCTGGTTATTGCAGTTTCGGCTTGTGCCTCCCAATTCTTCTTCTCCTTCTCCAACCTCTCTTCTAATTTCACAGAAAGCTCTGTCTCCATTTTTTCAGAAAGCTCTCCTAATTTTCTCTCCCACTTTCGTTCCATCCTTTTCCACTGCTCCTCCATCCACTCCTCCCTACCAGAACCATTCTCATCTGATCCCTGGTTCCTGCGAGTCCCCACCATTTTCTTTTTCAAAGAGAAAAGAGTGAGAGAGAGAGAGAAAGAGAGAGAAGGGAAAAGTAGGAGAGAGAGATGGGGAGAGTGAGAAGGGAAAAGGGGGAGAGAATGAGAGAGAGGGAAAGAGAGAGAAGGGAAAGGTAGGAGAGAGGGGGAGAGTGAGAAGGGAAAAGGGAGGAGAGAGGGGAGAGTGAGAAGGGAAAAGGGGGAGGGGGAAAGAGGAAAAGGAGAGAGGGAAAAGAGAGAGAGGTTAGAAGAGAGAGGAGAGAGAGAGAGAGAGAGAGAGGAGAGAGAGAGAGAGAGAGAGAGAGAGGAGAGAGGGCAAAGAGATGGGAGGGGCAGGGGAGAGGACAGGGAGAACAGGGGAGAAAAGGGGGAGATGGAAGAGAGAGAGGGGAGAGAGGGGGATAGGGAGAGATAGAGGGGAGAGAGAGAGATGGGAAATGGGGAGGGAGAGGGGGAGAGTAGTGAGAGAGGGAGAGATGTTAGAGGGGGAGAGACATTAGAGGGGGGTAGGTGTTTGAGGGAAGAGATGTTAAAAGAGGAAATGGGAGAGCAGAGAGTTGGGAGAGGAAAGAGATAGGCAAAGGGAGAGATAGGTATAGGTAGAGAGGTATAGATAGAGAAGGTATAGGTGAGAGAGGGAGTGAGAGAGATAGGTAGAGAAGGGAGAGAGATAGGTAGAGGTAGAGAGAAAAACTATTTAGAGATAGGTAGAGAGATGGGTAGAGAGAGGTAGAGAGATAGGTAATTTAGAGAGAAAGAGAGAGAGAGAAAGAGAGGGAGGGATTTCAGGTCAGTTAACAGGAAGGTGTGAAATCCTGTTTAGTGTGTGCGTGTGTGCGTATGTGTGCTCTCACTTCTAAGTATTCATACTGCTAATAAATTACCAGTAGTAATACCAGTAATTCTAAAAACTACCAATAGTAATTCTAGCACTTATCACTTCTACTTATAAAATACAGAAAGTAACTAGGTTGTAAAATTTAGCTTGTCTCACTTCTAGGAGTGTCTGACATTTCCCCTCACTAGTCTGCTCTACACCTCACATTCTCATCAACACTATCTTCACCTTATCTATGTTATTTCTGCTCTAATTCTGGTAATAGCTTGCAGGGAGTGACCAGTATCTAACAGTGATGCAAGACCAGGATTCAGAACCCCACAACAACCCCAACAGGTGAGCATTCTTGCGCTGGCAATGGGCATTGACAAGTTGCCAGATGCTGATGGGCGTAGTCGTCATACATAGGCCTTCTATCACTATTTGGAAAATTCTTCACCCGTGATGTTCATAAACCCTATTGCTATACATCCCGCGTTCCTCAAGTGATTTCACTTAGGATAGAATACACTTCACTTATAATAGAATACACTTCACATTCGGTGTTACACTTTATATGTATAATGTCACACAACTGTTGTGACGTCACTGCTTCAGCAGGCCTACTGCCACCTTCCCTTGCTATATATTTTATTTTTCCTTTCTACTTTTGCTTATTAACTTTTTCACTCTCACTGTATGGTGCCCCACATTTCACTTTTTTATCCAATCCTCGAAATTCTTGAACACCCGCTTCCACACTACTTGAATCTTTGTATATTTGAATCTGTGTAGCAACAGAAGCCTACTAGCCACTAACGGTTTGACACTTTGAAATATTAATGATTTCAGGCTTCCTCTCGACTTTTTTTAACTAATAACTTTGGTTATCACTCGTAGTATTGTTCACTGACATTGTCACTACCACTGATTACTGCTAGCAGTTACTGCATGCCTTAAAAACACTAAAGTTCTCGGAGCCTTGTCACCCACGTCTGCTGACTGACTGTGTGTGTGTATATGTACTCACCTATTTATGGTTGCAGGGGTCGAGTCATAGCTCCTGGCCCTGCCTCTTCACTGTTTGCAACTAGATCCTCTCTCTCCCTGCTCCATGAGCTTTATCATACCTCGCCTTAAAACTATATATGGTTCCCACCTCCACTAAGTCACTTTCTAGGCTATTCCACGGCCTGACAACTCTATGACTGAAGAAATACTTCCTAAAATCCCTTTGATTCATCCGAGTCTTCAACTTCCAATTGTGACCTCTTGTTTCTGTGTCCCATCTCTGGGACACATTCCGCACAGTATTTTATATGTCGTTATCATGTCTCCTCTGACCCTCCTGTCCTCCAGTGTCGTAAGGCTGCTTTCTCTCAACCTTTCTTTGTAGGACAATCCCCTTAGCTCCTGGACTAGTCTTGTTGCAAACCTTTGCACTTTCTCAAATTTCTTGATGTGCTTGACTAGGTGTCGATTCCAAACTGGTGCTGCATACTCAAGTATGGGCCTGACGTAAATGGTATACAGTCTTGAACAATTCCTTACTGAGGTATCAGATGCTATTCTCAGGTTTGCCAGATGCCCGTATGCTGCAGCAGTTATCTCATTGATGTGCACCCTCAGGAGATATGCTTGGTGTTATACTCACCCCCAGATCTTTTTCCTTGAGTGAGGTTTGCAGTCTTTGGCCATCTAAACTATATTGTGTCTGCGGTCTTCTTTGCCCTTCCCCAATCTTCATGACTTTGCATTTGGCAGGGTTAAACTCAAGGGGCCAGTTGCTTGACCAGGCTTGAAGCCTGTCCAGGTCTCTTTGTAGTCCTGCTTTATCCTCGTCCAATTTGATTCTTCTCATTAACTTCACATCATATGCAAACAAGGACACTTCTGAGTCTATCCCTTCCATTATGTCATTCACATATACCAAAAACAGCACAGGTCCTAGGACTGACCCCTGTGGAACCCTGCTTGTCACAGTCTCCCTATTAAAAAAAACGCGATTCTAAAAGCTTAGACACCTCCAGTGAATACTAGAAAGGACTGCCCTTCTAGCATCCAGCCTGTTACTGGGTTTTCATAACAAGTAGTCAGTATCCTTGTCCAATTATCCATTAGAATTCAGTATTATTCAATAGTGCTTCAGGATTACAACTGGCAGGCTACTAACTAGAGAAATTAAAATTTAATAAATTTATTAAGTCTAGAGGTATATTATCAAATTAAATTTGAGTTCTTGGCGGCGGCGGCGGCGGCAGCAACGGCATCCTACCAGCTCTTCTTTCTCAAAAAAACATCGCTCATCAAAACTTGCGATGGCCTAAGTGAAAGTTCAACTACATGAACCCACGTAGACCACAACATGACCCAAGAATACTAAGAATGTAACCCAAATCTTGACAAAATTAGAAGATCTAGGGAAGACAGCCCTGCTAACCCAAACACTGCCTCCGCTGCCAGACAACCACTTAACCCAAGCTCCGAGAAAACAAGCCTTCTCCTCCATTGCTACACAGTATCTACTTCAGTGATACTATGAAAGGATATCACAGAAGAAACAACATCAGTAATAAAAGAATAACAGCAAGGACCCTAGAACTCAACTTGTCTACCCAGCAGGATGCCGGTGTATCATCAACCCCCCTCACCGCCGCCACCCGGGGAAAACAACAACAACAACAACAAACAGGGCTGACTCCCCCTTCCAACTCCACTCCCTTAAAAGAATTCACCCATGATAACTCAGGTATGATTATTCCTGACAATATCAAGGACTACATCGTTGCTCTAAAAAAACGAAATCAAAGATATCAAAGAAACCCCTCGAGCGACGAGAATCCAAGATAACCAACCTCGAGAACAAGACCCAAAAAACCTTGAAGAGAAGATTACATCGGGAAGTGTTGACACAGAAATACTCTAAAAGCAGCTATAGCCAGTCACACTGACAAATAACAACAATAAATATGAAGGTTGAAGAAGCAATCAAGGACTGGAATCAGAACATGCACACTCGACTAAATGAATACCTTGATTTCCAAGACACAAAACTGAACAAGATAAGTTGGTCTGAGCAGTTATAATAAACAGTCCACACATCCTAGTGAAATAACACAAGCACAGTGCAAAGAAACTGCTATCAGGAAAATTACAGAACCACGTAAAAGTCATCGTGCAAAAAAATGAAATCAAAGAAACACGTTTGCTAGGAAAACCAGGAAGTAAACAGAGTATAATTTGATCCGATTTCATTCATACAATAAAAGAAAGGACCTAATTAAATCAGCAATTACAATGAAAAATGGAGTGTACATAAATGAGTGTCTAACAAAAAAACGTCAAAACCTTCTTTTCAGACTGAAAACTTAAAACAGGAAAACAAAATACATCAGTGTTTCACGCGAGATGGGAAAATATAGTAAGGAAAACATCAACAGGACAACAATATACCATCCCCAAATGAACATGATTTCTCTACCTTCCTTAGAAAAGCTGACATTTCTGTAACAGATTAGATAAGTGCCCTTATACATATTTTACGTGTGGTGCATATAGTGTACGTTACTATTATATTTTGCATTATTATTTTAATTATTTTTCATCACTAGCTAATGCCAACTACCTCCAATACATTATCCCTTTTTTCTTACTGCATTTAATTTTCTCATAATTTTAAATTACAAGTCAAATCTTACTCCAAAATTAATAATATTCATTATTCTTACCTGTCCATTAATTTTGTTTACCACTACTTGTTTTTTAGTCACTTTTCATTGTGTATGCAATTAGTGTATATTCCCAATTACTTTTTTGCAAGTACCAAAACATCTTTTGCTAGCTAGTACCAACTACCTATTTTTTTTACTTTTTATTGTGCAATAAACTGCCTCAACTTATTTAATATTACAAAAACAGATCTTACCTCCTAAACCAATATTATTTCATAGTGAACCATCTGTCCATTTAACTTTTTTACCATTACTTAATTTTAGTCCCTTATATATTTTCCCCTTTATTTTAGCTTTATATAACTACCCTATTTATATATTCACAATTGTTAAAATAATCAAGTGCTATTCTCAGGTGCTAAAGTAGAATAAGTTCACAATTTTTCCATTATTTTTCCAAAGCTCATTTATTTGATTACCACTTTATTGTTCACCACAACTTATTTAGTCCCTTTTTTAATATAATTTTATACTATAATTTTTAACCCTTTTAAAAAATTACCTTTTTAGTAATACCTACTATCATATTCCCAAGCTCCATTATTTGATCACACTTTATTTTTATTGGGCCCTTTTATATTGTCTCCTTTATTTTTGCTTAAAAAAAAAAAACTACCTTAGCTCATTTTTTTACTTGTTAAATAATTTAGGTGCTATTTTTTTAGCTTAAGACTATTTACTTTGTTTTATACTTAATTCTAACTAAAAGATTCACTACAAATCTTATGATTACAAGCATTATCCTGATACCAACCTCTTATTTAATGACTTAAATGAATCAAACAGTTACTGTAATTACTACACTGCAGAACAATCAAAGGCACTTCTCAGAGCCAACAACAACATAACTATCTTTAACTACAATATCAGATCTTTAAGCAAGCATTACGATGACCTCATAGCATTACTAAATTCCTTTACATCCAATATGTCCATCATTCACTAACTGAAACCTGGCTAAAGCCTGATAGTACAGATGTCTATGCCATTCCTGGTTACACAGCCCCTACACAACTGCAGGCCAGACCAACAAGGGGGTGGCACAGCCATATACTACTCAGACCAACTAGAATGTATCACTAATACTTGCACAAGGGATGAACATGGGATATATAATAGCTAAATTCAAATCCAAATACCTACAAAAAACCCCTCACATTGATAAACATCTAAGAGTTCCACAGTCAAACATTAGCCAATTTATCAAAACCTAGGAAGTATGATAACTGATGCACGCATGAACAAAGATCACTTACTTTCTCCAGGTGACTTCAATATAAATCTCCTGCAAGACCAGGGACCCACACGTTACTGAATTCACAAACACAATGAGTAACTGTATGTTGCTACCAACAGTAACAAAACCTACAAGAGTTACAGAGACTAGTGTTTCCCTACTTGACCACATCTCGACCAACACCATATCCCCTTTAAAATCAGGCATAATTACAGATAATTTCCACAGACCACTACCCTACTTTCCTCATAACAAAATCTGGTAAATTACCCCAAGACACTACTAAAAGTCACCTTCAGAACTTCACAATGAGGCAGCCATTAATAACTTCACAACAGCAGTAGCAAACATTGACTGCACACTGAGCTAGAAATCTATACAGATATTGACAATGTATTTAAAAATTTTCTAAAAAAAGACCCAATACCTCTATAACAAGCACTGCCCTAAAAAAACCAAAAAAGATGACAGCTAAGAGACTGAACAGTCCCTGGCTAACACCCAGCATTCTCAAATCCATAAATACAAAACACCAATATGAAAAACAGTACAGAATGGGTCCCCATAACCCGAGACCAAACAAAACGGTACTCGTCAATCCAAAACCCGCCTGATAAGAAGGGCAAAAAATTGTATTATGAGAACAGATTATCCAACTTACGAGGTGATATAAAAAAAGACCTGGAAAAAACCCCCTCAGAAATTCTGGGGAAAAAAAAAGATATCACGAAATAGCGAAATTAAAAATTTGCAAAATCAGATGAACCCCAACTCCCACCAACGAAACAGCAAACAAGACTCAATGATTTCTTCTCCACTATAGGACAAAACCTTGCCAATAAAATCCCAAGCTCAGATACCCCACCCAAAAGACTACCTCACTGGCAACTACCCGAACACACTGTTCCTAGCTCCGACTAAAACCCCAAAGAAGTCTCCCTTTTTTATCAACACACTAAAAAAACAAGGCAGGAGATTTAAAAACCTTACCACCCTTTATATACAAAAAAGTGTCACAAGTGCTACCCCCAATCATTGCAACACTCTTTAACAAATCCATTTAATTCCCACCTTCCTAACAGTACTCAAAATTGCAAGGGTCACCCCGATCCACAAAGGAGGAGACCAAACAGAGTTGAATAACTATAGGCCAGTATCCAACTTACACCCTCTCTCAAAAATCTTCGAAAAATTAATTCATAAACGAATCTACTCCTACCTTATCTCCCAAACATACTCAACCCCTGCCAATTTGGATTCAGGCCTAATAAAAATACTAATGATGCTATTATACACATGCTAGAACATATATACACTGCAATAGAGAAAAAAGAAGTCCACTGGGATCTCCATTGACTTAGTAAAACTTTTGATACAGTTTTAAACCCTGACTTGCTCCACGTTAAAATTTTTCACACTATGGTATAAGAGGGCACTCCCTCAACTACCTCAAGTCAAACCTCAGCAACAGAAGCCAATATGTGTAGCAAATGGGGCAAGCTCTTCCGCACAACCAATTACAGTTGGTGTCCCACAGGGAAGTGTCCTTGCCACCTTTCTCTTTCTCCTATACATAAATGGACTCCAAATGCTTCGCAATTACTCAAACCCGTGACACTATTTGCAGATGACACTACATACGTCCTTCTCTAAACCCGAGCCAGTCACGCTACCAATACTGTAAATACCGAATTACAGAAACATATCTTACTGGATGGACTAATCATAACTTTACACTAACATTGACAAACCTACTCATTCAGTTTGTGTAACAGAGCTACAGATGTCCCTCTTAACATAAGATAACGGAATACATCACAAAGCTAACAGAGGGAAAGTTCTTAGGATCACCTGTGATAATAGACTCAAATTTCATACACATAGACAACAAATTTCTAAGAAAATCGTTTCCAATGCTGTAGGCATTACTATCGAAGATACGGCTAAGCTCCACATTTCAGATACCTCCTGGCTCTTATCACTCTCTATTTACCCATCTCACCTATGGGAATTTAGTTGAGCATGCGGGTGCTCAACAACAAATTCAACCATCTCAGACCACTAATCTACCCAACAAAATGTGTCTGCAGTTGCAATAGATAAAATTCTCACTCAGGCAGAACACTCCACCCAATAATTCCAATACACTAAACCTACTCCCATACAAAATCGATACTATTACGCCCTTTACATACATAATAACACTTAACTTTGATATTACACCTCCCCGTCAAACATCTTGCCAACTCAAAGACAAACATGACCATAACAAAGCACAGATCCTCTTTGATGTCCATCGGTCCATCTCACACTATGCAAAAACTCAATGCACATAAAGGCCTCTAAAATCTGAATTACATTACCTGTTAAATATAAAAGAAACACTACCGTTAAAATTCAGTCTCTCTCAAAGATCACTTATCACCAAAACCAAATAAAAATACTTTGAATAATGAACCTTATAAATTATGATATCTTAAGGAAGTTGTGTACTCAAAATTTATATACATAAATGTTAACTAAAACCAATCTAACTTTTATTTTTTAAATTACACTATCCTAACAGAATACTCCATACGACTGAATGTACAACAATGCATGCAACCATATGACCTGTCTTTGTAATACTCATTTGTGCTTTATAATTATCTGTTTACAATAATGTTTTATCACTGATTTCATCATTGCTTAGTTAATCTTAAGTTAATTTTAAGCCAGCCCGTAATGCTATGCATAGTATAAGTGGCTTTGGGATGCTGCTCTTACCTGTATTTTTTTGTACCTCTGTATGTATGCTCAAATTAATAAATTATTAATAAATAAAAAAAATTAAATTAATCACAGTAATCAAAATAATATCACTTCTCTCGGGTTCAATATTATTGTGCTGAAAGCACATATCACATTTATAATTCTTAAGTACCGTCTGGTACATTAACATTTAATAAGATATTACAAATATGTACAAGTGTGTATGTATGTGTGTAAGTGCTCTAGTAGTTTGCTATGTCTCACGACTCGACTAGACTTAAACAAGTGACTGACAAAGTCCTCAGATAAACTAACTTCTTGACCGACTGGCAACCAGAACAGTCTGCTTGAACAATAAAAAGAATGCTAAGCCCAATAGCCATACAACAAGCAACTGCGACACAATCAGGATCAAGGAGATAATATAACGACACTAAGTAGGGACCATCAGCAGATCCTCCACAAGTCACAAAACTCCCATACTACTGAATCTAAGTTCAGCATAGGAAAATCCCTGACTGTGATAATACACAGATACCAGTATAAAGTAAGTCAGAAGCTATACTTCAGGACCTGAATTGTTTAGAGTGTCTATGCGACACAACCTCAGTACAACGTCGAAAATCACTAAGTCTATACAATGTTCTGTGAACAGAGTTCTACAGAACTAACAAGAATAATGAGACAGACAATCTGTCCAACCACCAAGAGAGTCTAGACCAGACTGAATACTTCAGGCGAGGTGAGGACACCCCCCCTCGATCACGTGATAGCTCTGTGGACAGCTGCAGCTCAATAACAACGAGAAGCCAGCAGTCTAACGAGCCACAAGCGATAATTACAATAGTTTGACAATCAAGACTTGAACTGAGCACATAATATGTTACATCCTACCTAACAAGTCAAATAACAATATAAAGCAATACATTTACGAATTAGCTATTATCGCAGATATAAGCAATATAAAATTAAATGAAAAGGTAATAATTATATATATGCATAATAATCATTGCAACCCATTCAGGGGTTGCAACACTCCCCCAACACGACAGACGGTCGCACTAGGAGTTGCATTAATGTCTTTCACATTATTACTGATTACTCATGTCAATACAATTTAATATAAATATTAATCAGAGTCACTCTTGTGCCAAGCACTTCTATCATTCAACAGTGTCAGTTTCACTAGGATATGCCCCTAGACTAGGGCAGTAAACAGTATCGTATCTCCGCATACTCGTGGTTATGTACATCAGTGTAGAGACAGGATAGCGTAGATGAGCAGGGCACTTTGAGGCTCGATCACAGTAGAGGAGACTGCATTCCACTGTTAAGTAGTGGTTGTGGAATGCGAGGCAGTATGAACATCTGAGTATGAAACAGCTTAAGGTGTGTAGTGAAGGGGGGGGGTCTGCGGCAGGACAGTGTTCCGTAAAGCAGTAACATCACCCACACGACACTACCCAGTCATCACTCAGCTTATGTCTCCTTACACAAAACAATACTGTGAATATATAAATATAATAATTAGACATGACATGAGTATATATAGTTAATATGGGCTGGAGGGATTACGTTACTTTACTGAATTTGACATAGCAAGTAACAAAAGGTATTTGGGCATAAAATTACATTAATTTAATGTAACTGATAATTATCAAGGACGTGACAGAGCGTCAGCAACTACATTACAATGACCACTTATGTGTTTTGTACTAATAGAATAAGGTTGGATTCTGAGGGCCCACCTCATGATCCTAGCATTTTTACTTTTCATAGTGTTAATATAAGTGAGTGGATTGTGGTCTGAAAAAACGTTAATTTTAAATGAAGAAGTGCCCAAATACACATCAAAATGTTCCAAGGACACCACAAGAGCTAGAGCCTCTTTCTCAATAGTGGCATAATTTTTCTGGTGTCGTTTAAGTTTAGATGAATAGTAACATATAGGATGGAGAATGTCAGTGGATGTTGACTGTTGGAGCAGCACAGCACCCACTGCATAGCCACTCGCATCTATATGTAAAAAGAAGGGAAGATTGAAATTAGGACTCTTCAACACAGGAGCAGAGGAGAGCAAACATTTCAACCTTTTGAACGAGACTGAACAATCTCTAGTCCAGGTGAACTGAACTTTGCTACTAGTAAGCTCAGTGAGAGGAGCTGCGATCTGAGAAAAGTTTGGACAGAACCTGCGATAATATCCTGCCATACCCAGGAATCTCTGTACTCCCTTCCTATCCTGTGGCACTGGAAATTCAGAAATTGCACGAGCCTTAGCCTCAATAGGAGCAACCTCACCTTGGCCGATATAAAAGCCTAGATAGGTAATCTTGGCTTGACCAAAACTACATTTAGGTAAGTTAACAGTGAAGTTGTAGTGCGCCAGTCTCTCAAACAATGCTTTGAGACGCATCAAGTGCTGTTCCCACTCGTCACTGTACACCACTAAGTCGTCAAGGTAGGCTTCTACTCCTTCTAAGTTGTGGGTCAACTCGTTCATTATACGCTGGAATGAAGAAGCCGCATTACATAGGCCGAAGGGGGTGACGAGGTAGTTAAACAATCCATCTTGAACAGTAAAAGCAGATATTTCTTGAGCACATTCAGTAAGCGGGACTTGATAATAGCCTCGTAAGAGATCTAAACGGCTGACAAACTGGGCTCCTGACCCACGGTCAATAAGGTCGTCAATGCGAGGTAGAGGATAACCATCAGGCAAGGTGACAGAGTTCACTTTCCTGTAATCAGTGCACATCCTGAAACTACCGTCAGGTTTAGGCACTAAAATACAGGACTTTTACTGCACTCAATAAGTCCGTGAGATAACAGAAAATCAACCTCTTCTCTCAATGCTTTATGCTTCGTTGGACTCATTCTATATGGTGATTGCTTAATGGGTGATGCTCCCTGTACATCAACGTCATGTACACCTAGAGTACAACACTTAGGAACATCACCGAACAATTCAGGGAAATGCAAAATCATGTTTTTAATATCACCAGCTTTATCAATTCCAAGATTACTAAGAAAATCGTCTAGTGATTGTAGAGTCACTGAATTTTCTAAACGAACCTCTATACCTCTAGAGATGTCAGGTAGACTGACGTTTTCTTCCTCTGTCCTAGGAGAATAGATGTAGTAGGTAGAGGACTAGCATAGTATGCCTTAAGCTGGTTAACATGGTACACATGATTAGATTTCTTTTTCCCAGGCGTACGTACCAAATAATTTACGTCGATAAGCCTTTCACTACTTCCAGGAGACCATCATACCAGGCTTGTAGAGCATGACCTGGTACTAATTTCCGAGCCATCACCTTATCTCCTGCTTTAAAAGAACAAGAGACAGCACGCTTGTCATAATGTTGCCTCATTCTAGCTTGGGCTGAAACTAGGTTATTCGAAGCTAGCTCTCTAGCGGCTGTCAAATGTTGCTGCATTAATGAAGGTGAAGTACTCAATGATGGATTTGATTTTCCTGTCCACACGTCTTTCAACACTGCGAGAGGACCACGCACTTGGTGTCGGAATGTTAATTCAAAAGGACTAAACCCGAGACTTTCTTGCTCACTTTCTCTCATAGAGAACAGAAGAAAAGGTATACCCTCATCCCAGTCTCTAGAAAAAATGTTCACATAAGCTCTCATCATGGACTTCAGTGTCTGATGAAATCTCTCTAGAGCACCTTGTGACTGTGGACGATAATCTGGTTGAAAGTACAGACTTTATTCCTAGGTGGGATAATGCTTCTCGAAAGATCTTAGAAGTGAAATTAGATCCCTGATCTGACTGTATCTCTCGTGGCAATCCAACCTGGGAGAAAAATTTCATCAGCGCTCTCACAATAGCACGAGCATTAATTTTTCTCATAGGAATAGCTTCGGGATAGCGTGTTGCAGTGTCCATAATAGTAAATAAGTATTGGTTTCCTAGTTTGGTTCTAGGCAAAGGACCAACACAATCAATAATAAGACGTGAGAATGGTTCACCATGCACGGTGATAGGAATGAGAGGTGCAGGTGGAGGTGTGTGCGCTGGCTTGCCTGTCACTTGACACACGTGGCAACGTCACACATGATCAGCTACTGTTTCCTTCATCTTTGGCCAAGTAAAATGTTTTGCCAGTTTACCGAGTGTCTTCTTGACACCCAAATGTCCTCCTATGGGACTGTTGTGAGCAAAATCAATGGCTTGTTTACGAAATGTGACTGGTAACACTACAAGATGCTTGACTGTGCTGGAAACACTATCAGCTGACAACTTGCATGTATTTTTCTCCATCAGTACACCATTACTATAATAGTAACAATTATCGAGATCCTTTGCTTCACTCTCAGTTACTGCTATATCTCTCAGTCTTTCCAGTGACTGATCAACAAACTGATCCTTGATTAAATCATCATGAGTTAGAAATTTAACGTCAGGTGTGTCTTGACTAGGTCGATGACCGGGGGGAGTTGGTGTTAATGATCCTGGGCGCAGAGCATCACTAAACAACATATTCAACCCCAAATCATTGTCATCAACTAACTCAACAGGAGACAAGGATGGTTGTTGAATCTTTGACATAGCTCTAGTAATTGCGCTGAGAGGAAATAAAATAGGTTTCTCTCTTCAAGCTTCAATGGCATAATTATCATCAGTGTTATTATTAATCAAAAGTGGTTCTTTACATATACCAGCATGAAGGATATCGTTCCCTATCAACAAGTCCACTGACCTGATGGGAAATACACCACTGGATATACCCACTGAAATATAACCAGTATAATAGCTTGTTTCAATGTAAATTTTGTGAAGAGGTACTTTTGTAACAGCCCCTCAATAAGCTTCTAGCAATACATCTATCTTGCAATAGGTATCGTCAGTTAGGGGCAGTACATCTTCTCTTAATAACGTGACATAACTGCCAGTGTCTCTGAAAGTAATTATCCCAGTTAGATGTGATTCGTCAAATCCTATTCTACCTCTTGAAAAGTAAGGACTCATCATTGAACGAATCTTTTCGTCAGATACACTTTCTGACACTAGTCATCTATCCTGAGTAACATTCTCTAAAACAGTAAGATCAGAGGTATTACTAGGATTTTCGTGCCTTTGTTGCTCGGAAGAGGATACGACTTGTGTGGGGGTGCCAGCCGCATGACTGCTTCTCGTATCTCTTTCTAACTTATAGCAATACTCTCTAGCATGTTCTTTTCTGTTACAATATGTACATTTAACTTTCTTCTACTCGATATCAGATTTCTGTCTAGCCACAGAGACAGATTCAGGATTGTGAGTTTTCCTGGTAAAGGTAAGAGAAGTTACAGTAGCAGGTACATCAGGCCGGCAATGAGCAGCTGATTTAGGTTGCCAACTTCTAGGACAATTTTTAGTTACCTTGTTTCTCTGCGTTTTAGTACGTACAAGTTTGTGAGAAATCTCGTAATTGTCTGCTAATGCTGCAGTTTCCAGAATATCCGAGGTAGTATGATCAATCAGATATTCTTGTATGTCAGCAGACATACAGTTGTTAAACTCTTCGTGTAGTAACAACTGAACAAGGCTGTCGTAGTTGTTACATTTAGCAGCTCTAGACCATCTCTCAAATGCAATTTTTTTCTCACGAGCAAACTCTACACAAGTTTGATCTTGTCGTCATTGTAACGTAAGAAATGCGCTTTGATAACTTACAGGTAACAAGTTATATGTCTCTAGAATAGTTCGTTTGACAGCGTCATAACTAATGTACATAGCAAATGGTAAAGCAGCAGTACAAGTTTGAGCTCTTCCTGTCAAAGCTGTGTGCAACACTGCAGCCCAGTGCTTACGTGGCCAATTCATAGCACGTGCCTGGTTCTCAAACACATCAAAATAGGTGTCTAAGTCACTCTCAAAAAACTTAGGAACCATGGATGCAGCTTTCTGCACATTAAATGTGTCCTGTGATCTATCAGTCTGTTGTCTTCCCAGAAGAACATTTTCTCTTTGGAAATCTTCTTCTTTCAATTTCCTCTGTGCCTCTATTTGTGCAGTCTGCAACATAATAAGGCGTTCAAACCTCTCAAACTGTTCCTGAGAGACAGGACCAGTGGGTAATGGAGGAGTAAGGAAATTAACATGTCTTTCTGGACAGTCCTTAGGTCGGACACTTCGTCTCTAGAGAGTCTAGATCTGGTCTAGGATAAGTAGATATTGGTGTAGCATCCACTGTACTAGTATGTGGCTGCGTCAAGCTAACAGTTAGGAGGGAAGGCGTGAGCGAGAAAGTTTGAAGTTTTAATGTATTAACTCAGACAAAGTCAGAGTATCAATTAACTGTTTCACTTTGGCATACATCACGAAAATAACTGTACTACGAGAGAGTGATTATGGGAAACTATAATCCTAATAGGAATTTTAGTGTTGGTTGTCTTAGAGCTAGAGCTCTAAAATAGTATTTCCATCTCCTTGGATCAAGAGACTCAGTCAGGTACATACATCCACCTGGAATGTTGTACAAGTCTTCAGATTAGGAAAGTACTCAAAGTGTTTGATCATAGAGTTACTAGAATGTCAAACTGGACAATTTCTCCAACCCCTTGGATCAAGAGCATCCCGGACAGGCCCCCATTTGTTACAAAAAACACGATTCTAAAAGCTTAGAGATCTCCAGTGAATACTAGAAAGGACTGCCCTTTTAGCATCCAGCCTGTTACTGGGTTTTCATAACAAGTAGTCAGTATCCTTGTCCAATTATCCACTAGAATTCAGTATTCTTCAATAGTGCTTCAGGATTACAACTGGTAGGCTACTAACTAGAGAAATTAAAATTTAATAAATTTATTAAGTCTAGAGGTATATTATCAAATTAAATTAAATTAATCACAGTAATCAAAATAATATCACATCTCTCGAGTTCAATATTATTGTGCTGAAAGCACATATCACATTTATAATTCTTAAGTACCGTCTGGTACATTAACATTTAATAAGATACTACAAATATGTACAAGTGTGTATGTGTGTAAGTGCTCTAAGTATTTCACTATGTCTCACGACTCGACTAGACTTAAACAAGTGACTGACAAAGTCCTCAGATAAACTAACTTCTTGACCGACTGGCAACCAGAACAGTCTGCTTGAACAATAAAAAGAATGCTAAGCGGAGATAATATAACGACACTAAGTAGGGACCATCAGCAGATCCTCCACAAAAGTCACAAAACTCCCATACTACTGAATCTAAGTTCAGCATAGGAAAATCCCTGACTGTGATAATACACAGATACCAGTATAAATTAAGTCAGAAGCTATAGTTCAGGACCTGAATTGTTTAGAGTGTCTATGCGACACACAACCTCAGTACAACATCGAAAATCACTAAGTCTATACAATGTTCTGTGAACAGAGTTCTACAGAACTAACAAGAATAATGAGACAGACAATCTGTCCAACCACCAAGAGAGTCTAGACCAGACTGAATACTTCAGGCGAGGTGAGGACACCCCCCCTTGATCACGTGATAGCTCCGTAGACAGCTGCAGCACAGTAACAACGAGAAGCCGGCAGTCTAACGAGCCACAAGCGATAATTACAATAGATTGACAATTAAGACTTGAACTGAGCACATAATATGTTACATCATACCTAACAAGTCAAATAACAATATAAAGCAATACATTTACGATTTAGCTATTATCGCAAATATAAGCATTATAAAATTAAATGAAAAGGTAATAATTATATATATGCATAATAATCATTGCAACCCATTCAGGGGTTGCAACACGCCCACTCCCGACACCTCGTACATCCCTGACCGTTGTTCCCCCCTGTCAGGTTTTCCTGATCCATTGCAGTGCCTTTCCCTTTATGTGTGCCTGATCC
>NC_069406.1:6249085-6259352 GCF_026875155.1 Cherax quadricarinatus | reverse complement strand
TCAGGGAACTCTGTTTTTCATCAAGAACTGCAAGAAGCCCCTATCACGAGCCTTTTCCATCCTATGGAGAGGGAGCATGGACACGGGGGTCGTCCCTCAGTTACTAAAAACAACAGACATAGCCCCACTCCACAAAGGGGGCAGTAAAGCAACAGCAAAGAACTACAGACCAATAGCACTAACATCCCATATCATAAAAATCTTTGAAAGGGTCCTAAGAAGCAAGATCACCCACCATCTAGAAACCCATCAGTTACACAACCCAGGGCAACATGGGTTTAGAACAGGTCGCTCCTGTCTGTCTCAACTACTGAATCACTACGACAAGGTCCTAAATGCACTAGAAGACAAAAAGAATGCAGATGTAATATATACAGACTTTACAAAAGCCTTCGACAAGTGTGACCATGGCTAATAGCGCACAAAATGCGCGCTAAAGGAATAACAGGAAAAGTCGGTCGATGGATCTATAATTTCCTCACTAACAGAACACAGAGAGTAGTCGTCAACAGAGTAAAGTCCGAGGCAGCTACGGTGAAAAGCTCTGTTCCACAAGGCACAGTACTAGCTCCCATCTTGTTCCTCATCCTCATATCCGACATAGACAAGGATGTCAGCCACAGCACCGTGTCTTCCTTTGCAGATGACACCCGAATCTGCATGACAGTGTCTTCCATTGCAGACACTGCAAGGCTCCAGGCGGACATCAACCAAATCTTTCAGTGGGCTGCAGAAAACAATATGAAGTTCAACGATGAGAAATTTCAATTACTCAGATATGGTAAACATGAGGAAATTAAATCTTCATCAGAGTACAAAACAAATTCTGGCCACAAAATAGAGCGAAACACCAACGTCAAAGACCTGGGAGTGATTATGTCGGAGGATCTCACCTTCAAGGACATTAACATTGTATCAATCGCATCTGCTAGAAAAATGACAGGATGGATAATGAGAACCTTCAAAACTAGGGAGGCCAAGCCCATGATGACACTCTTCAGGTCACTTGTTCTATCTAGGCTGGAATATTGCTGCACTCTAACAGCACCTTTCAAGGCAGGTGAAATTGCCGACCTAGAAAATGTACAGAGAACTTTCACGGCACGCATAACGGAGATAAAACACCTCAATTACTGGGAGCGCTTGAGGTTTCTAAACCTGTATTCCCTGGAACTCAGGAGGGATAGATACAGATTATATCCACCCGGAAAATCTAGAGGACTAGTACCGAACCTGCACACGATAAAAAAAAATTCACTCACTACGAAAGCAAAAGACTTGGCAGACATGCACCATCCCCCAATTAAAGCAGGTGTCACTAGCACGTTAAGAGACCATACAATAAGTGTCAGGGGCCCAAGACTGTTCAACTGCCTCCCAGCACACATAAGGGCAGTCTTCAAGCTGGCACTGGACAAGCACCTAAAGTCAGTTCCTGATCAGCCGGGCTGTGGCTCGTACGTTGGTTTGCGTGCAGCCAGCAGCAACAGCCTGGTTGATCAGGCGCTGATCCACCAGGAGGCCTGGTCACAGACCGGGCCGCGGGGGCGTTGACCCCCGAAACTCTCTCCAGGTAAACTCCAGGTAAACTGTAAGTGACCTCCAACAAGTCAACTGCCTCACTATAGGAGTCATCTACGTTTGGGAATGCTTGTATGAGAACATGCGCATCTCCCCTTACTTGTCCCTTTAAATAGCATAATTAGGTAACACTTGCAAGATCACTCCTATCATGTACGACTGCTTTAAAGATAGACCAAAACTCCTCCCAATTTTCTCCCGGAGATAAACACGGTGCTGCAAAATACTGGAGTTTTGGTATCACTTCTGATTTTCCTTACTAGGTTGAACCAACAACATTTGTTTACACCCTTTACCTTCTCTCAAGCTTAGTTTGCAGGACACAATGTTTCCTCCACTTCATAATAATGAATCCAGCAGCCCTCTCCCTTACAGTGCATCATCAGCACAATCACCAGAAGATCGCTCTCACAGTCCTTAAAACTAAAATACCACAATTTAAATGACTCATATCGACTTTCTAAGCAACTATGTGTAACTTTAATTCAACAGGGTTTACCGTTTCTTGTCTCAATAACTCTCCAATACACTTGTTGTATGAATTATAGTAACAGCCCTTCCGAGCATGTAGTGACGCTTTCTTTGCTTTGGCATCCATGGACTTGCCAGCCGCACTAACTTCCTCAGACCCATCATGGTTAGGGACATAAAAAACACCAATTATAACAACTTAATAGACACCATTGATGAGATAAATTCTTGCACTTTTACTCGTTGAATAAATCCAAGCCCCCATGTGCTAGTAATTAATTGGGCTAATATCTCCACCACACGACCGATTAAATTTGTGTACCCTATACCCACTTTCTTCAATCAGTCCAATTAATTATTAATAATTATTCAATTAATTTCGCACTGATTGCATCGGTTCAGGAAGGACCAGCGGGCAGATATGAAAATTTTATAAGGGTTAATACTTGTAAAATACCGCCAACATTACAGCAAACCGATAATCACCCTTGGGATACAACAACTATAGAGTTTACCTAGTCACCCGTGTATACATTGAGAAAACTAACCACCTCTGGTCACTGCAGGTGGCCCCTCGACCCTAACAATTTAAACCATGTCTATCCGAGACCAGTATAAATTGGTGCACCCTCAAGTATGCGCTACTAATAAGTACGCTGATCACCCATTAACCTAACCCAAATTAAAACATACCCTAACTAGCCAGTAACAGTCCTGCATAACTAGAAATTTGTTTAAAACTGTGGGTGATTGATGCTCCTTATTTCCTCATCACCACTCATTTCGATACCCTGGATACACCGACATGGTTTCTTAATTCCAGCAGGACGAGGTATCCGTGGTTTGTCCGCAGTTATAGAAGTGGTGATTCCATAAAACTTCGCTATCCTCGGAACGAGAACCACACGTTCCACTCAGAGCATAGCGATTTATTTCACTTCCCGCATTCACTTTAACGTAATGATATAATCACTGATTACATTACCATCACAAGACGATTAAACGTCACAATATTATTCTACACATTAGAGGTCACTTCCATTAAGATCTGAGACTGTGCGATGCGTGAGGATTAACTCATGGGTAATTTTTCCAGACAAATTACCATGGCGATGCACCCATCCCCCCTGTCCAACTATTATCCACCATTTTACCACTTTATAACGGTGTTCACGTAAATCACGTTCCCTCACTCTTCACAGGAACAGTTATGACACTTTCCAATTAGAAGTGAGGCCTACATTAATACTTAGGCTGCCGTGAACGCCAAATTCCTGATCCCATGTTCACAGCTTCCCTCACTACATTCAAAACACAGCCCCACCTCAGCCCCAGCTCGACCTATACCCCTGCACATCTGCGCAGGTGCAGCGAGAACCCAGTTGGTTCCATTCAAAATACAAACACATTTTGACCCAAATCAACACATTAAACACTTATTAGGCACTATAGCTTCGGAAATTAAATAATACCACAGTAAAGATCGAGACCAAAACCCTAGTCAACTGGGTAGTCAACAAGCCACCGAGGCAACGTCCCCCAACAATTTTCAGGAACCTCTGTATTAAAACTGACCACTGTTTAGAAAACCTTCCAGCTCCTGCCTCCAACATCTTGCTCTTTGGGGATTTCAACTTAAGGCACCTAAGATGGAGGAATATAGCAAATAATGTTGTTGCAGTGATAACACCAGGAGGCAAGCACAGACAAAGCTTTATAAAATCTCTGCACAAAATTCAACTTAAACCAGCAAAATAATAGAGCCTACTAGATTGGAGAATACACTGGACCTCAGCTTCACAAACCAATGATGATCCAATCACGAAATTCACATATTAAAAACAATAATACTCGGAATCATAACATAATCGAGGTTCAAACATGTAATGAGCGGAGCCCAAGACGACAAAATTGGGATCATTCCACGAGGGAGCCTTTACCAAATACAACTTCAACAACAGAACAAAAAGAGGGACCAAGTAAACCAAACCCTAAATGATATAAGCAGGGAAGGAAAGAGTAGACTAAGCAACACAGACCCCAACTTAATGCTAGAACAGATTAACTCTGTGGCACTCGATGTATGCTCACGCTTATTCCCTTTAAGCAAAAGGAGGAGTAGATGAAAAATAGAAAGAGACAGCGCTTCCCTATTACAGGCGATGGAAAAGAATAACAGAGGCCAATATAATCTGCAATGCGTAGGGAGACTGGTCAAGGGAAAAATCGCAAACCATCGAACTTAAGCTAAAGGAATCTTATAGGAGTCAGGAAACGCGGGAAGAACTAAAAGCCATAAATGAAAACGAAAAAAAAACAAAGTAATACCTTTTTTTATGCCAAATCAAGTCGAGAACAACGTCCAGTATTGGGCCCCTACTTAAACAAACTGGGTCCAACACAGATGACAACAAGGAAATGCCTCGCATGATAGTGGCTATCTTTGTACTTAGTACATAAAAATTGTAATTACAACATTGCAACCTTTACAAAGAAAAAAATATTATTATTATTAATATTATTATTATTATTATTATTATATTATTATTATTATTATTATTATTATTTTTAATTATTATTATTATTATTAATAATATTAATATTATTATAATTATTATTATTATTATTATTATTATTATTCTTATTATTTTATTATTATTATTATTATTATTATTATAATATTATTATTAATATTATTATTATATAAATAATTATTATTATTAATAATACTATATTATTAATATTATATTATTATTATATTATATTATTAATATTATTATTACTATTATTTATTATTTTTTAATTAATAATAATATTATTATTATTATTATTATTATTAATTAATTAAATTATTATTAATACTATTAATTTCATTATTATTAATATAATTATTACTCAAGTCCCAATATGATCAGTTTTTAAGCAAGCCGCTAACCAGACTGAGAGTCAGAAGACCAAATTTTTTATTTTTTTTTTTAAAAAAAAAAAAATTTATTTTTTATGAGAGATCCCACAGAATTTGGTAAACACAAGCCTATCTGATGTTATCTTGACGTCCAAATGACTTCAAACATGCGATAAATGATATCCCCATGCACTCTGCCCCAGGACCAGACTCATGGTACTCTGGTTTTCAAGAACTACAAGAAAGTCCCTATCATGTGCTTCTAACATCCTATGGAGAGGAGCATGACACTGGGATCGACCCACGGTTACAAAAGCAACAAACCCCTACAAATCCCCATCTACAAAGGAGCAGTAAAAGCAATAGCAAATAACTTCAGACCGATATGCCAACACCCATATCATAACAATCTTTGAAAGGGTCCAAGAGCAAATCGCCATCCATCTAGATACCCATCAGCTACACAACCCAGGGCAAACATGGGATATAGAGCAGGTCGCTCCTGTCCGTCCCAACTACTGCACCAATAAGACAAGGTCCTAGATCACTAGAAGACAAAAAGAATGCGAGTAAATATACGCAGACTTTTCAAAAGCCTCGACAAGTGAGACATGGTGTCGACACAAAAGCGTTGCTAAATGAATAACGGAAAAGTTGGTAGAAGCATCAATTACTTCCTCGCAGAATAGATCACAAAGTAGTAGTCGATAGAGTCAAGATCTGAGGCGGCTACGCGAAAAACTCTGTTCGCAAGGCACAGTACTCGCGCCCATCTGTTCCCCATCCTCATTTCAGACAAAGACAAGATGTAAGCCACAGCACCATGATCTTCCTTTTGGAGATGACACCCACCTGCATGACAGTGTCTCCATTGCAGACACTGCAAGGCATCCAGGCAGACATCAACCAAATCTTTTCAGATTGCTGCAGAAAACTATATGAAGTTCAACGATGAGAAATTTCAATTACTCCGATATGGAAAACAAGAGAAAATAAAACTTAATCAGAGTATAAAACAGATTCCAACCACACAATAGAGCGAAAAAACTAAAGCAAAGACCTGGGAAGTGATCATGTCGGAAGGATCTACTCCTTCCAAGGACCATACCCAAAGTATCAATCGCATCTGCTAAGAAAATGACGTATGGATAATGAAACCTTCAAAACTAGGGATGCCCCAAATTTCCCCCCCACCCCCCCCCATGATGACAACTCAACATGTCGCAGTTCTTTCAGAGAGCTCAAAAACTCTGGGAAGTTTTTGAGACTCTGAAGATTTAGAGACACTCTGATCGCGGATTCTATCCCCTCCCGTGTATGGTTTATAAACATGCGTGCGTTAGCCTCTCCAAACTCCGCTTTCCTCTTGCTCAAATTCAAAGACGTTATAGTAAAGTTTAATATTTTATTTATGCACCCCATACCCATCCTGTGGGCGTAGTCACCACCATAACCCATCCCTGTTGCGGTATTCACCACAAACCCATCCTGAGGGCGGTAGTCACCACATACCCATCCTGTGGGCATTAGTCACCACATACCCATCCTGTGGCCGTAGTCACCACATCCCCATCCAGTGGGCGGTAGTCAAAGATTACAGAGGTACATAATGGGTCCATGAAAGGACACCATAAATTTTGATAGCTGCGCAAGTTACAGAGGTAATGAATTCACAATTTACAAAGGTATTGAACTCACAATTTTACAAAGTTAATGAACTCCAGGTATGACTAGTCCCAATCATGACAAGTTACAAAGGTAATTACAGATTACAGAGGTACACATGGGTCCAGGGACTGGGCCCCAAAGTTTTTGATAGCTGAACTAAGGTACAAGGTAATGAACACACAAGTTACAAAGGTAATGATACTGCAGACATGGTACCTTACGTTTATACATGGCTACAAACATGAACAAATTATAGTGTAATTGATCAATTCACTCTTCCACACCCGGCCACAACTGTAGTGAGTTATTGGTGCAAATATTGATTGTTGAGTCACACCACACACACAGACACATACAAATTCATACACAGCACACACATAAACACACACACACACACACACACACCACACACACACACACACACACACACAACACACACGATTGAAATACTCGGAAGAGTCAAAGGTGTTCCAAGACAGAGACAGAACAAAAACAGAACGACAAGCACTGAGAGAGGACAAAAAAGCGAAAGAAGCTAGGAAAAGAGAGCAAGAGTGAACCAGCAAGGGCTGTCATAGCAGGACAGAACAGCAAGGGCAAGACACACACAACAACTCTCAGAACCATACAACCTCTCACACCATCCCAACACACCCTACAATCCATACCCACAGCCTCCACCCAACACCCCACAAAAGGGGCTAAAGAACCCCACAGAAAACCACCAGGAGGCAGGGAGGCAGAGGATGGTGGGGCATGGTGGTGGGAGGGGAGGGTGGTGGGGGGGGAAGCGGGCGGGGGGGCGTCTGGGAGGGGGTGAGTGGCGGGGGGGGGAGGAGGGAAGGTCCTTGGTTGGGGAGGGGGGGGGTGGGGGGGGAAGAGGGGGGGGTGCGTGGGATAGGGTGGGGGGGAGGGGGGGGGATCGGGGGGGGGGGGGGGGGTGGGGGGGGAGAGTGGGAGGGGGGGAGGGGTGGTGTGGGGGGAGGATGGGGTTGGGGGTCGGGAGGGGGGAGGGGTTAGGGGGGGAGGGTGGGGGTGTGGGGGGGGGGGGGTTCTCCCACCTCACATGCCCCCCAAGACCACAAGTGTTGGGAAAGGAAACTGAAGGTATGGTACACAAACTCTGATGGAATAACAAAATAAGTGGAGGAGTGGCAAGAAAGAGTCAAAGAATCATCACCGACATCATAGCTCTCACAGAACCAAGCATACAGGTATGATAACAGATTGCCATCTTTCCAACTGGATACCAAAATCCTGGAGGAAAGACAGAGGGAACAGGGGGGTGGAGGAGTGGCGTTGCTGAACAAAAATCGCTGGAACTTAGGGGGGGTGATGAGCTGGAGAGAGAAGATAGCGGAGAAGAAAGTGATTACATAGTGGGAACACTTCACTCTGGAGGTCCCAAGGAGGTAAATACAGTGATGTAATAACCCACCACATAACAGCAGGAGGCCAAGGCAAGAGTAAACGCCGAGAGCATAGAGCGATGGTTGACACACAAGCTATGAGAGGCCAGAATAGCTCATGCATGCAGGGCAAAGCACATGATCATGGTGACTTTAACCACAAGGAGATAGATTGGGAGAACTTGGACCCACATGGGGGCCAAATACTTGGAGGCTAAGAATGATGGAGTTGTACTGGAGAAACTTCTGTACCAAACACGTAAGGACACTACAAGAGAGAGAGGAGAGATGAACAGCAAGCTGACTTAGAATTCACCTTCAGTAGTGCAGATAACGAGGACACACAAATGAAAGACCCCTTGGGGCAGTGACCATGTGGTTGTAAGCTTCCGAAAAACACATAGAGCTACAAGTGAGTGAATAAGAGAAAAAAAAAAAAAAAAGAAGAAAAGAGAGAGAAAAGAAAAGAACGGGAAAAGGAAAAAAAGAAAGCAGGAAGGCCAGGACGAATGAAGCCAAACAACAGAAAGGGGACACACAGGATGAGGAACTACCTTGAACGGTGTCAGTGGACATAGAACTGGCAGGAAACCAGTTAATGAGATGATGGAATATGTAGCCATAAAATGCAAGTAGGCTGAGGAGAGGTTTGTACCCAAGGGAAAACAGAAGTAATGAAAAAGACAGGATGAGCCATGGTTTACCCAAAGGTGCAGGGAGCCAAAACCCAGTGTGCTAGGAATGGAAGAAATATAGAAAGGCAAAGGACCCAGAGAATAAGGAGGAATCAGTCCGAAGAGCAGAAAATGAATATGCACAGATAATAAGGGAGGCCCAAAGACAATAAAGAAAATGACATAGCAGCGAAAGCCAAATCTGACCCGAAACAGTTGTAGCACCACAACAGGAGGAAACAACAGCAAGGACCAGGTAATCGGCTAAGGAAGGAAGGAGGAGAGACAACCGAGGAAATGACGGAATAAGTGAAGAACTCAACAAGAGATTTCCAAAGAAGTGTTCACAGAGGAGACAGAGGACTCCAGAAAAGACGGAGAAGGTGGGGCACACCACCAAGAGCTGGACACATGTGCACACAACCGAGGAAGAAGTGACGAGGCATCTGAAGAGCTAGATACCTCCAATGCAATGGGGCCCAGAATACACACCCCCATTGTTATTGATAGAGGGAGTCAGAGGCGCTATGTGTACCCCTAACAACAATATTCATACATCTAACGAAACAGTCATTGCCTGAGGCCTGGAATACAGCCAATGTAGTCCCAATCTTTAAAAAAGGATACAGCCCATGAAGCTTTAAAAATACGACCAGTGCCCGACATGTATAGTATGAAAAATCTGGAAAAGATTATAGGAGAAGAGTGGTGGAACCCACCTAAAAGGAATGATCCATCAACAGCACCCAGCAGGTTTCAGGGAGGGGGAAAACCTGGTCACAACCTAGGGAGTTCAGACATGGGACAGCAAAAGGAAAAGAAAAAAGGGGGTGGGTGGATTGCTTTTCTTGGACGCAAAAGGCTTTGAACATTTCCCAACAAGAGATTGGTGAAAAAAACTGGGACCAAAGGGATAACGGGGAAAGGGGCCCAAAGGATAGGGAAATGCGGGAAGAAGAGCGAGTCTGGTACGTGGGGGTGTAGGGGGAGGCCCCACGGGGGGGGGGGTAGTTAGGAATGGT
The DNA here is from genome assembly GCF_026875155.1 of Cherax quadricarinatus. Taxonomy (NCBI): domain Eukaryota; kingdom Metazoa; phylum Arthropoda; class Malacostraca; order Decapoda; family Parastacidae; genus Cherax; species Cherax quadricarinatus. The sequence goes on along the minus strand of NC_069406.1, from coordinate 6,249,622 downwards.
TTTGGTATTTGTGAAAAAAATGACGGGGAATTGAATTAGGTGCCCTGTTTGCAGATGACGTGAATTTGATGAGAAGAAAACCGATCGAAGACCCGGCAAATACAAAGGGATCGGGACGGGCTGCAAAAGGTCCAGAAATTGGCTCCGGGGGGGTTCAATCCCCCAATGCGTCTAAAGAGGGGGAACAAAAAAGGGCCCCGCAAACGGATACAGTCGGGGGGGTCAGAGACTAAAACCTCACTCAAGGAAAAAATTTTGGGGGGGTGAGTATCCACCAGGGCCATCCCCTGAAGCGCAACAACCAAATAACTGCTGCAGCATATGGGGCCCCTAGGAAACCCAAAACAGCATTCCGACATCTTAAAAAGGGAACTTTCAGGACCCTTAACCGTTACGTTAGGCCCATATTGGAGTATGGGGCACCTTTTGGGAAACCCACACCTCCAAAGCACGTAAAGAAACTAGAGAAAGTGAAAAGGGTTTGCAACAAGACTAGCCCCCAGAGCTAAGAGGTATGTCCACAGGAGAGGTTGGGGA
>NC_069406.1:6244085-6246585 GCF_026875155.1 Cherax quadricarinatus | reverse complement strand
ATTCTGTGCTATTTTTACCCAGTTTATTAGTCATAAATTGAATCAATTGCGATAGATAAAGTGATGCCGTTGAGTCGATATTAGACAATATTGAAAAAATATTCTCTCGACTCTCAAGACTCTGGAATTCCGCTGATGTAAACAAATGTTGCCATAAGGTTTCTGATTGTCTTACACACTACATATAATATTAAAATATTAAACAGGTTGGTAGGTAAGACACAGGCAACAGTTAAGCAACTTTATTCCGAAATGTATAACCTGCACAGTAGGCTTCTTCAGTCGAATACAAAAGTAGACAGGAGCAGTAGAGATGTGAAGACGTAAAGCCTGATAGTACAGATGTCTATGCCATTCCTGGTTACACAGCCATACACAACTGTAGGCCAGACCAACAAGGGGGTTGCACAGCCATATACTACTCAGACCAACTAGAATGTATCACTAATACTTGCACAAGGGATGAACATGGGGAATATATAATAGCTAAATTCAAATCCAAATACCTACAAAAACCTCTCACATTGATAAACATCTACAGAGTTCCACAGTCAAACATTAACCAATTTAGTCAAAACCTAGGAAGTATGATAACTGATGCACGCATGAACAAAGATCACTTACTACTCTCAGGTGACTTCAATATAAATCTCCTGCAAGACCAGGACCCACACGTTACTGAATTCACAAACACAATGAGTAACTGTATGTTACTACCAACAGTAACAAAACCTACAAGAGTTACAGAGACTAGTGTTTCCCTACTTGACTACATCTGGACCAACACCATATCCCCTTTAAAATCAGGCATAATTACAGATAATACCACAGACCACTACCCTACTTTCCTCATAACAACTCTTGGTAAACTACCCCAAGACACTACTAAAGTCACCTTCAGACTTCACAATGAGGCAGCCATTAATAACTTCACAACAGCAATAGCAAACATTGACTGGCACACTGAGCTAGAAATCTATACAGATATTGACGAATGTATTAATAATTTTCTAAAAAAAAAACAATACCTCTATAACAAGCACTGCCCTAAAAAAACTAAACAGATGACAGCAAAGAGACTGAACAGTCCCTGGCTAACACCCAGCATTCTCAAATCCATAAATACAAAACACCAATATGAAAAACAGTACAGAATGGGTCACATAACCAGAGACCAAACAAAACGTTACTCGTCAATCCTAACCAGCCTGATAAGAAGGGCAAAAAAATGTATTATGAGAACAGATTATCCAACTTACGAGGTGATATAAAAAAGACCTGGAAAACCCTATCAGAAATTCTGGGAACAAAAAAGATATCACGAAATAGCGAAATAAAATTAGCAAAATCAGATGAACCCCAACTCCCACCAACAAAACAGCAAACAGACTCAATGATTTCTTCTCCACTATAGGACAAAACCTTGCCAATAAAATCCCAAGCTCAGATACCCCACCAAATGACTACCTCACTGGCAACTACCCGAACACACTGTTCCTAGCTCCGACTAACCCATACGAAGTCTACCTTATTATCAACGCACTAAAAACAAGGCAGGAGATTTAAATACCTTACCACCCTTTATATACAAAAAAGTGTCACAAGTGCTATCACCAATCATTGCAACACTCTTTAACAAATCCATTGAATCCTCCACCTTCCCTACAGTACTCAAAATAGCAAGGGTCACCCCGATCCACAAAGGAGGAGACCAAACAGAGTTGAATAACTATAGGCCAATATCCAACTTACAACCCCTCTCTCAAAAATCTTCGAAAATTAATTCATAAACGAATCTACTCCTACCTTATATCCCAAAACATACTCAACCCCTGCCAATTTGGATTCAGGCCAAGTAAAAATACTAATGATGCTATTATACACATGCTAGAACATATATACACTGCAATAGAGAAAAAAGAAGTCCCACTGGGGATCTTCATTGACTTACGTAAAGCTTTTGATACAGTTGACCATGACTTGCTCCACGTAAAATTGTCACACTATGGTATAAGAGGGCACTCCCTCAACTACCTCAAGTCATACCTCAGCAACAGAAGCCAATATGTGTACGCAAATGGGGCAAACTCTTCTGCGCAACCAATTACAGTTGGTGTCCCACAGGGAAGTGTCCTTGGCCCTCTTCTCTTTCTCCTATACATAAATGACTTCCAAATGCTTCGCAATTACTCAAACCCACACTATTTGCAGATGACACTACATACGTCTTCTCTCACCCGAGCCCAGTCACGCTAGCCAATACTGTAAATACCGAATTACAGAAAATATCTACCTGATGAGGACTAACAAACTTACACTAAACATTGACAAAACCTACTTCATTCAGTTTGGTAACAGAGCTACAGATGTCCCTCTTACCATAATGATAAACGGATCACCTATCACAAAACTAACAGAGGGAAAATTCTTAGGTATCCACCTTGATAAGACTCAAATTTCATACACATATACAACAAATTTCTAAGAAAATTTTCCCTGA
>NC_069406.1:6226072-6243585 GCF_026875155.1 Cherax quadricarinatus | reverse complement strand
TTTGTTAAACTGGTTCCTAACTGTGGCCTAGCTATGTTAATTTTAACCTAGCTTTTCCCACACCCGGGTTTTTCGAAGGACCACTTTGTGAAAATTTGTGTGGACTGCCTCCAAGTGAGTCGCCTACCTTGGCAAACTCTGTTGACACCGAGTTCTGAGGTGAGTACCTCAGCCTCACAAGTGGCTTATAGGACAGATTTTCACAAATGATTGATGTTGCAAGAAACTCGCCTGCATGCACGTATAAAGGACTAACTTACTTGGTGTTGCAGCATATATCCTGATCTTCAACTTCCCTAAGCTTAGCCTTAGCCCCTTTGGACTTCCCCTCAGAAACCACGTGCAACCGGAGCCTTAATTCCTGCAAATTCAATCGATATTAGCGACCTGCCTTCACCTCAGAAATCCTATATCCAAGAGGGTGTGCATCCCCTAGTGTAACTATGCAGACATGGACATTAGCTTCCAGACTGACAAGAGACGCTGGTACTTACTGGGCATGCACTGCCTGCTGCACAAAGGGCCTACAGATCAACTCACTCACAATTTTCCCCAGACACTGGCCAGAAATCTACAAGATAAAGTGGAGGTCTTGTCTTACTGTATGGGCCTGACTGAGGTCACCTACGGTACTCGGTACATCGAGGTGCGCCTACCATATTTCCCCAGGTCTCGAATGTGAAGACACGTGGGGGGCGCGTCTGCTGATCACAGCATGTCTTGTCCAGTGGTGTCTGTCTTAAGAGAACAAGCTGGTCTCTCTCCATACCCTCGTCTCTTTGTTCAAACAAGGGCTGCCAGTTCTCCCTGGCTAACTTATCCTAGTGTTTGCCTACATTATCGGCCTATTACTACCTATATTAAGGTCTTAGGTCTACATTATTATTATCTACAGTTGCCTTAGTAAACCTAATAGTAATATACTAACAGTAAAACTACCTACTCCTTCCCTGAAGGGTAAATCTATAAATAAATAAGTGCCTACCATCAATCGCCAACCCGGGGAGAGAAATGTGTTTATGTTCGGGAGAACGCTTTTTGTTTGGGTGAGTTATAAGGCCATCCAGCTCAGCCATTCCATCACGGCCATGTCGGATCGGCCCCGTGGAACTTTAGGGACCAAATAAATTTCCACATCCTCCTGCCGGCGAAGGTAGGCACTAAGTCTAAATCAAGTTCACCTTCCGTGAGCCCCCACAGCGGACTCTGGACACGAGTGCCGTCTGGCCACTCTCGTCGAGCAGACACCGGTCTAACTTCAACCATCCAGTTTCCCCTGTGTGGACCTCTGGGGGTGTAAACTTGTTGGTTCCGGTGGTCTTAGCACCCTTTGCTTTAACTTTAATGTCTTTCGTATGTCTAGACTTGACTGAATGGCTCCGTACTTTCCCACCCAGTGGCCCACATGCCCTGGTAGCCTTTCCTCCCACTGTTACGAGGTTCCCTGGATTTAATGGCAATCTATCTCCCTCTTTACGTACCCTGTAAAAGTGTTTTCCCAAGGTGGCCGAGTGTTTGTCACTCCCTACCTGGTTCAGCCTCCCTGGCGGTTCATTGTGTATACTGGTACTCATTATCACTACTCCCCCAGCTATCATGGGACAGCTTCTCCTCTATCTGGCGTGGCAGGGAATTCAGGTGGAATCCTGCCACCTATGATGTATCCTATGGGGGATCTGTATAAACCAATTCCTTCCTTAAACGTCCGTCGTGTAGACAGGAAGTCATCTATATGATTGGCTCCCACCAGGATACCTACATTTCTGACTGTGTCAGTGGTAATTCCCTGGTCTGCCAGCTTCACGTTAATATCTTTCAATCGCTTAGCTGCTGCAACAAGACCTCTCGCTGTAATTGCCCTGGGTAATGTCTTTACAACCAAGGCTGTAATGTCCCTGCGATGTCCACCTAATTTGACTCTGACATCCACCACATCATAAGATTTGGGTGGGACCTGACTTATAGCCCCTCCCAACATCATACTAACTTTCCTTGTGGCCTTCAACTTTAATTTAGCCACCAACTTCTTTGTTATCAAGGATACTTGTGCTCTTGGGTCAAAGAATAATCGGGTTGTTTCGGACATGTGCCCACTCACAACCTTTGCCATGACTGTCGGTAGGGCAGCACCTCCGTGATTCTCACTTGGATTAGAGACTCACTCCCACTAATCACGCTGGCTACCATTTCAGGCTCAGACTACTTTCTATCTCTACCTGAGAGATATCCCTACTAGCCTGGGGTTCCCTTAAATTATTGGGACATAGCGCAGTATGGTGCTTACCTTTGCAACAGACTCGACACTCACTGAGCTGGGTGCCACAGTCTCTCACAAAGTGTTCCCCACAACACTTGAAGAAGAGTCTCAACTCCCTTAGTCTCTGTTGCCTACTGCTCAGTGTTGTATACTCCGGGCAACTCGTGCTAGAGTGTTCGCCTTCGCAGAACACGCATATTCTGGCATGAGTGCCTCTGAGGTTCTGCTTAGAGGTTCTTACCTTAGACACCTCCTTACCATAGTACACTCCAACGATAGTCGTACGAGCTTTAGACTGATCTCTCGAAATCGTTGAGTGACTGTATGGGTTTTTATGTGGTGATGGTGGTGACTCTTCTCTCACACCTATACTCAAATGAGAAACGAGATCTCCCAACCCCTCAACAATTTGTTTTATCGTGAACCTATTCGTCCGATATTTTAAGTGTAACTCATGCACTGTAGTGCTAGCCAGTTTCCTCTGAATCACCTAGCTAAGGACCCATTCTGAATCATCCTCATCATGCAAATCTCTGAAACTATTTGTCAAGCTCATAATTTCAATACGGAACTTCTCTAGGCTTTGACAGTCATGTTGGCAAGCCTCTAGATCCAACAACCAATAAAGTATAGCTACCTTTATCTCTTCAGTGTTGCCAAACATGTCTTCTAATTGGTCTTTGGCATGTTGGTAATTAGTGTCAGTAATCTAGTAGTGCCGGACCAGGTCTAAGGCTTTACCCTGGAGCTGCGACTGCAAATACTGCAACTTGATGGCATCTGACAAATCGTTCCTGTCATCTATCTGGCTTTAAACTGATCCCAGAAAGCAATGTACTCAGTGTTCCGTCAAATGTCGGTAAATTCAACTGGGGCAACCTGGGCAACACATTGACAGGTGTGTGGCTGTTTGGGGTACCTGCGGTGTTCAACACCACCCTTGGAATACTAGCCTTTAAAGTACTTATCTTTGTACATATTCATCTCCTGATGACAATCTACATCATCATTAGTGAATTTGTCCAGAGCCTGCTGAAGACTACCCTGGGATTCATCACCCTCAATAGCCTATAGCTCATGTGTTGAGAATGCTTGTTCATAGGCTTCCCATTTTTCCCCCAAACTCTTCAAGCAGTCTTGCAAATCATCGCAGTCTACATTACTGCGTTGGCAAGTAGCCTTGCACCTGTTACGCATTCTGTTCAGATGCCCTTTGTATGCCGCTACTGATCGTTTTAATTTTGTTAACACTGAACCACTCTCCTGAACTCCCATCTGCCATTGTCGAAGTTTAATGAGGAGTGTGACACTAATTGTACTTTACCCAGTCCACCCCACAGCACGTCACGGTGTTAGGTAAGAATGAACGAGTCTCAAGGCTTCTCAACAAGCTTAACAATTCCCTTTGTTATATTGGCTCTACTATGAATAAATGTACAGTGGACCCCCGCATAGCGACCTTAATCCGTGCAAGAGGGCTGGCTGTTATGCGAAATGTTCGGTATGCGAATGAATTTTCCCCATAAGAAATAATGGAAATCAAATTAATCCGTGCAAGACACCCAAAAGTATGAAAAAAATTTTTTTACCACATGAAATATACATTTTCCTACACACAAAGAGAAGGATACATGCACAATAGTAGAGTAGTACATGCACAATATATATTGTGCATGTACTAGTCTACTAAATGAAGAATAAATGACACTTACCTTTATTGAAGATGCAGCAATGACTGATGAGACACTGTGTCCTGGGAGTGCCTTTTCCTCCTGAGTACTGTAGGTCCTGTTTGGTATTTTCTTCCAGAACAGGCCTTATCACACTGTGTATGTCACTACGATTCTTAAATCTCTCAAACCAACCTTTGCTGGCTCTAAATTCACCAATATGAGCACTAGTTCCAGGCATTTTCCCTGTTCACCTGGGTGTTAGTCGACTGGTGTGGGTTGCATCCTGGGAGACAAGATTAAGGACCCCAATGGAAATAAGTTTTTATTTATTTATTTATTTATTTATTAATTTGAGCACACATACAGAGGTACAAAAAAAATACAGATAAGAGCAGCATGCCAAAGCCACTTATACTATGCATAGCATTACGGGCTGGCTTAAAATTAACTTAAGATTAACTAAGCAATGATGAAATCAGTGATAAAACATTAATGTAAACAGATTACTATAAAGCACAACTGTATAGTCCTTGTGGCTTAGCGCTTCTTTTTTGATTATAATAATATAAAGCACAAGTGAGTATTACAAAGACAGGTCATATGGTTGCATTCAGTCATATGAAGGATTCTGTTAGGTAGTGTATTTAAAAAATAATAAAGTTAGATTCGGTTTTAGGTTTAACATTTATGTGATATAATTGTGAGAAACATTTAAGATATACAATTTATAAGGTTCAGTTATTCAGTATTTATTTGGTTTTGGGTGAGTAAGTGATCTTTGAGTAGAGACTTGAATTTATAAACAGGTAGTGTTTCTTTTATATTTACAGGTAATGAATTCCAGATTTTAGGGCCTTTTATGTGCATTGAGTTTTTGCATAGTGTGAGATGGACACGAGGAACATCAAAGAGTGATCTGTGCCTTGTGTTATGGTCATGTGTTCTGTTGAGGTTGGCAAGGAGATGTTTGAGGGGAGGGTTAATATCAGAGTTAAGTGTTCTATGTATGTAAGAGGTGCAGTAATAAGTATGGATGTTTTGTATGGTGAGTAGGTTTAGTGTATTGAATATTGGTGGAGTGTGCTGCCTGTAGTGAGAATTTGTTATCATTATAACTGCAGCCTTTTGTTGGGTAATTAGTGGTCTGAGATGGTTAATTGTTGTTGAGCCCCATGCACAAATTCCATAGGTGAGATAGGGGTAAATAAGAGAGTGATATAGGGCCAGGAGGGCTGACTGTGGAACATAGTACCGTATCTTCGATAGTATGCCTACAGTCTTGGAAATTTTCTTAGAAATTTGTTGTATATGTGTATGAAATTTGAGTCTATTATCAAGGTGGATTCCTAAGAATTTTCCCTCTGTTAGCTTTGTGATCGGTGATCCGTTTATCATTATGTTAAGAGGGACATCTGTAGCTCTGTTACCAAACTGAATGAAGTAGGTTTTGTCAATGTTTAGTGTAAGTTTGTTAGTCCTCATCCAGGTAGATATTTTCTGTAATTCGGTATTTACAGTATTGGCTAGTGTGACTGGGCTCGGGTGAGAGAAGACGTATGTAGTGTCATCTGCAAATAGTGTGGGTTTGAGTAATTGCGAAGCATTTGGAAGGTCATTTATGTATAGGAGAAAGAGAAGAGGGCCAAGGACACTTCCCTGTGGGACACCAACTGTAATTGGTTGCGCAGAAGAGTTTGCCCCATTTGCATACACATATTGGCTTCTGTTGCTGAGGTATGACTTGAGGTAGTTGAGGGAGTGCCCTCTTATACCATAGTGTGACAATTTTACGTGGAGCAAGTCATGGTCAACTGTATCAAAAGCTTTACGTAAGTCAATGAAGATCCCCAGTGGGACTTCTTTTTTCTCTATTGCAGTGTATATATGTTCAAGCATGTGTATAATAGCATCATTAGTATTTTTATTAGGCCTGAATCCAAATTGGCAGGGGTTTAGTATGTTTTGGGAGATAAGGTAGGAGTAGATTCGTTTATGAATTAATTTTTCGAAGATTTTTGAGAGAGGGTGTAAGTTGGATATTGGCCTATAGTTATTCAACTCTGTTTGGTCTCCTCCTTTGTGGATCAGGGTGACCCTTGCTATTTTGAGTACTGTAGGGAAGGTGGAGGATTCAATGGATTTGTTAAAGAGTGTTGCAATGATTGGAGATAGCACTTGTGACACTTTTTTGTATATAAAGGGTGGTAAGGTACTTAAATCTCCTGCCTTGTTTTTTAGTGCATTGATAATAAGGGAGACTTCGTATGGGTTAGTCGGAGCTAGGAACAGTGTGTTCGGGTAGTTGCCGGTGAGGTAGTCATTTGGTGGGGTATCTAAGAACATAAGAAGAACATAAGAACGAAGGAACACTGCAGAAGGCCTACTGGCCCATGCGAGGCAGGTCCAAGTCTCCTACCGGCTTAAGCCAATGCACCCAACCTAGTCAGGTCAGGTCACATTGACTTAAGGGAGGAACACGGCAACCGACCTGGTAGCACAAGCTATAAGGGGTGGTAAGGTATTTAAATCTCCTGCCTTGTTTTTTAGTGCGTTGATAATAAGGGAGACTTCGTATGGGTTAGTCGGAGCTAGGAACAGTGTGTTCGGGTAGTTGCCGGTGAGGTAGTCATTTGGTGGGGTATCTAAGAACATAAGAAGAACATAAGAACGAAGGAACACTGCAGAAGGCCTACTGGCCCATGCGAGGCAGGTCCAAGTCTCCTACCGGCTTAAGCCAATGCACCCAACCTAGTCAGGTCAGGTCACATTGACTTAAGGGAGGAACACGGCAACCGACCTGGTAGCACAAGCTATAAGGGGTGGTAAGGTATTTAAATCTCCTGCCTTGTTTTTTAGTGCGTTGATAATAAGGGAGACTTCGTATGGGTTAGTCGGAGCTAGGAACAGTGTGTTCGGGTAGTTGCCGGTGAGGTAGTCATTTGGTGGGGTATCTGAGCTTGGGATTTTATTGGCAAGGTTTTGTCCTATAGTGGAGAAGAAATCATTGAGTCTGTTTGCTGTTTCTGTTGGTGGGAGTTGGGGTTCATCTGATTTTGCTAATTTTATTTCGCTATTTCGTGATATCTTTTTTGTTCCCAGAATTTCTGATAGGGTTTTCCAGGTCTTTTTTATATCACCTCGTAAGTTGGATAATCTGTTCTCATAATACAATTTTTTTGCCCTTCTTATCAGGCTGGTTAGGATTGACGAGTAACGTTTTGTTTGGTCTCTGGTTATGTGACCCATTCTGTACTGTTTTTCATATTGTTGTTTTGTATTTATAGATTTGAGAATGCTGGGTGTTAGCCAGGGACTGTTCAGCCTCTTTGCTGTCATCTGCTTAGTTTTTTTAGGGCAGTGCTTGTTATAGAGGTATTGGGTCTTTTTTAGAAAATTATTAATACATTCGTCAATATCTGTATAGATTTCTAGCTCAGTGTGCCAATCAATGTTTGCTAATGCTGTTGTGAAGTTATTAATGGCTGCCTCATTGTGAAGTCTGAAGGTGACTTTAGTAGTGTCTTGGGGTAGTTTACCAAGAGTTGTTATGAGGAAAGTAGGGTAGTGGTCTGTGGTATTATCTGTAATTATGCCTGATTTTAAAGGGGATATGGTGTTGGTCCAGATGTGGTCAAGTAGGGAAACACTAGTCTCTGTAACTCTTGTAGGTTTTGTTACTGTTGGTAGTAACATACAGTTACTCATTGTGTTTGTGAATTCAGTAACGTGTGGGTCCTGGTCTTGCAGGAGATTTATATTGAAGTCACCTGAGAGTAGTAAGTGATCTTTGTTCATGCGTGCATCAGTTATCATACTTCCTAGATTTTGACTAAATTGGCTAATGTTTGACTGTGGAACTCTGTAGATGTTTATCAATGTGAGAGGTTTTTGTAGGTATTTGGATTTGAATTTAGCTATTATATATTCCCCATGTTCATCCCTTGTGCAAGTATTAGTGATACATTCTAGTTGGTCTGAGTAGTATATGGCTGTGCCACCCCCTTGTTGGTCTGGCCTACAGTTGTGTATGGCTGTGTAACCAGGAATGGCATAGACATCTGTACTATCAGGCTTTAGCCACGTTTCAGTTAGTGTAATGATGGACATATTGGCATGTAAGGAATTTAGTAATGCTATGAGGTCATTGTAATGCTTGCTTAAAGATCTGATATTGTAGTTAAAGATAGTTATGTTGTTATTGGCACTGAGAAGTGCCTTGATTGTTCTGCAGTGTAGTAATTACAGTAACTGTTTGATTCATTTAAGTCATTAAATAAGAGGTTGGTATCAGGATCAATGCTTGTAATCATAAGATTTGTAGTGAATCTATAGTTAGAATTAAGTATAAAACAAAGTAAATAGTCTTAAGCTAAAAAAGAGCACCTGAATTATTTAACAAATGTAAAATAAATGAGTACTAAGGGACTAACACAAATAAAGTGATGATCATATAATAGAGCTTGGGAATATGATAGTAGGTAGTACTATAAAGGTAATTTTTTAAAGTTAGAATTATAGTTTAAAATTATAATAAAAAGGGTACTAATATAGGTTGTGTTGTGAACAATAAAGTGGTAATCAATAAATGAGCTTTGAGAATATAATGGCAAAATTTGTGAACTTATTCTACTTTAGCACCTGAGATAGCACCTTGATTATTTTAACAATTGTGAATTAATAAACTAGGGTAGTTAGATAAAGCTAAAATAAAGGAGAAAGTTAGACAGTCTTTGATGTATACTGACTTTTTTGGCTATCCGGGTGGCAAATCCTCTGGGGTTAATTGTTTCTTGGTATTCTCAATAAGCCACACCAACAACGGTGCTACAGCAGCAGCAGCAGCCGACGGTGGTACAGCAGCAACAGACGATGCTACAGCAGCAGCAGACGATGCTACAGCAGCAGCAGACGATGCTACAGCAGCAGCAGACGATGCTACAGCAGCAGCAGACGATGCTACAGCAGCAGCAGACGATGCTACAGCAGCAGCAGACGATGCTACAGCAGCAGCAGACGATGCTACAGCAGCAGCAGACGATGCTACAGCAGCAGCAGACGATGCTACAGCAGCAGCAGACGATGCTACAGCAGCAGCAGACGATGCTACAGCAGCAGCAGACGATGCTACAGCAGCAGCAGACGGTACTACAGCAGCAGGAGCAGCTGACGGTGGTACAGCAGCAGTAGCTGACAGTGCAGCAGCAGCTGATGGTGGTACAGCAGCAGCAGCAGCTGTACCACCAATAGTAGCGATGGTTGATTGGGGTTTATTATACAACCTGGCCAGCTCGGAGACACGCACTCCACTTTCATACTTATCAATGATCTTTTTCTTCATCTCCATAGTAATTCTCACCCTTATTGCTGTAGGGTTGGCACTAGAAGCTTTCTTGGGGCCCATGGTCACTTATTTTCCAGAAAAAAATCACCAAAAACACTGTAATAATACGAAATGTTCCGATTGTATGCTTGGATGTTGCCGCGGAGGCTGGCTGGTAAACAATGCCACCGGCGGAACATGTGAGCGTGGCTCAGGCCGCACATTGGACGCGTCTCGGACGAAGGGCGCTGAGCGGGTTTTTGGGCGGTATGCGAGGCAAAATTTCAGCGATCAAAGCGTCCGGTATGCGGATTGTCCGTTATGCAAGGCGTCCGGTATGCGGGGGTCCACTGTACACTGTTAGCTCTCAAATCCCAATCGAAATGTGTATCAATGTGAAAGCTTAACCTAGCACTTTCCTGTACAATGCCAGCAAATAATTACAGGACTTAACCTAGTCTCAGGTACAATTCACATATCCCACATTAACATGAATCAAAGACAATGAAAATCACACAATAAAAAGTGCAGTATACAAATTAAAATCACTTAGTTAACACAAATAAATTCAACAAATCAACTTGTGAAACAGTAAATAAATAATGTATATAAACAGCTTGGCCTAATTGTGCCCAGCTTACTCTGTCTAGCATGGATGGTTGGATAAGGTAAATCCTAACCTAGCTAGTGTGCTAGAGCGTAAACCTGGCTTATAACTCCCTGTAAATAATAACTAGGTTAAATCTGTCCTAGCTACTATAACTTTTGTAAATATTGCACAAGCCTAGCCTAACTGTGGCTACCTTGCAAATCCACTGTAAGTAATCAACACACAAGTCTCTTACTCTGGATTACTTGTAATCACTGTAAATAATTAAATTAACAAGCTTCTCTAGCCTACCTGGCCTGCCTGTAAATTACTGCAAATGACAACTTCTGTGTATAGTCAGCTTGGCCTAGCTCTGTGCTAACTTTGGGCCTGGGGTGCTAACTTGACCTAACTCTGTTAAACTGGTTCCTAACTGTGGCCTAGCTATGATAGCTTAACCTAGCTATTCCACATCACGGTTTTCGAAGGACCACTTTTGTGAAAATTTGTGTGGACTGCCTCCAAGTGAGTTGCCTACCCTGGCAAACTCTGTTGACACCGAGCTCTGAGGTGGGTACCTCAGCCTCACAAGTGGCTTATATGACAGATTTTCACAAATGATTGATGTTGCAAGAAAACTCGCCTGCATACATGTATAAAGGACTAACTTACTTGGTGTTGCAGCATATATCCTGATCTTCAACTTCCCTAAACTTAGCCTTAGCCCCTTTGGACTTCCCGTCAGAAACCACATGCAACCGGGAGCCTTAATTCATGCAATATTCAATGGTTATTAATGTCCTGTATGCACCTCAGAAATTCCTATATCCAAGAGGGTATATATCCCCTAGTATAACTATGCAGACACGGACACTAGCTTCCAGACTGCCTTGAGACACTGGTACTTACTGGGCATGCACTGCCTGTTGCACACCGGGCCCACAGATCAACTCACTCACAATCTCCCCAGACACTGGCCAGAAATCTACGAGATAAAGTGGAGGTCTTGTCTTACTGTATGGGCCTGACGGAGGTCATCTACTGTTCATCAAGGTGCCTCTACCAGATTTCCCAAGGTCTCAAATGTGAAGACATGTGGGAGGCGCTGTCTGCTGATCACGGCACGTCTTGTCCAGTTGGTGTTTGTCTTATGAAGAAGGAGCTGGTCTCTCTTCCATACCCTCGTCTCTTCGTTCAAACTTGGGCTTCCAGTTCTCCCTAGCTAACTTATCCTAGTGTTTGCCTACATTATCGGCCTATTACTACCTCTGTAAAGGTCTTAGGTCTACATTATTATTATCTACAGTTGCCTCAATAATCCTAATATTAGTGTACTACCAGTAAAACTACCTACTCCTTCCCTGAAGGGTAAATCTATAAATTAAATAAGCTTACCAACAATCCCTGCCAACTACAGAGAATGCTGTTTGTTTAGAAGGGTTTAAGGGCCACCCAGCTCAGCTGTCCCATTACGGCTATGCTGGGACCCCTTAGTACTTCTGTCCTGTGGTACTTTAGGGACCAAATAAATTTCCACAGATATTAAAGCACCACTCGAGCAAGGAGAATCAAAGATAACCAACCTCGAGAACAAGATCCAAAACCTTGAAGAGAAGATTACATCGGGAAGTGCCGACGCAGAAAATACTCTGAAAATAGTTATAGACAGTCACACTCAGCAAATAACAACCATAAATATGAAGGCTGAAGGCTGAAGAAGCAATCAAGGACAGGAATCAGAACATGCATACTCAACTGAATGAATACCTTGATTTCCAAGATAACAAAACTGAACAAGGTAAGTTGTCTGATGCAGTTATAATAAACAGTCCACACATTCCTAGTGACATAACCCAAGAATAGTGCAAAGAAATTGCTATCAGGATAATACAGGACCATGTACAAGCCACCCACAGGATGGGTATGAGGTGACTACCACCCACAGGATGGGTATGAGGTGACTACCACCCACAGGATGGGTATGAAAGGGGGCATACCACCCACAGGATGGGTATGAGGTGACTACCACCCACAGGATGGGTATGGGGTGACTACCACCCACAGGATGGGTATGAGGTGACTACCACCAACAGGATGGGTATGAGGTGACTACCATCCACAGGATGGGAATGAGGTGACTACCACCCACAGGATGGGTATGGGGCGACTACCTCCTACAGGATGGGTATGAGGTGACTACTACCCACAGGATGGGTATGAGGTGACTACCACCCACAGGATGGGTATGAGGTGACTACCACCCACAGGATGGGAATGGGGTGACTACCACCCACAGGAAGGGTGTGGGGTGACTACCACCCACAGGATGGGTATGAGGTGACTACCACCCACAGATGTGTATGAAGTGAATACCACCCACAGGATGGGTATGAGGTGACTACCACCCACAGGATGGGTATGGGGTGACTGCCACCCACAGGATGGGTATGAGGTGACTACCACCCACAGGATGGGTATGAGGTGACTACCACCCACAGGATGGGTATTGGGTGACTACCTCCCACAGGATGGGTATGAGGTGACTACCACCCACAAGATGGGCATGAGGTGACTACCACCCACAAGATGGGTATGAGGTGACTACAACCCACAGGATGGGTATGAGGTGACTACCACCCACAGGATGGATATGGGGTGACTACCACCCACAGGATGGGTGTGGGATGACTACAACCCAGAGGATGGGTATGAGGTGACTACCACCCACAGGATGGGTATGAGGTGACTACCACCCAGAGGATGGGTATGAGGTGACTACCACCCACAGGATGGGTATGAGGTGACTTCCACCCACAGGATGTGTATGAGGTGACTACCACCCACAGGATGGATATGAAGTGACTACCACCCACAGGATGGGTATGGGGTGACTACCACCCACAAAATGGGTATGGGGTGACTACCACCCACAGGATGGGTATGAGGTGACTACCACCCACAGGATGGGTATGAGGTGACTACCACCCACAGGATGCATATGGGGTGACTACCACCCACAGGATGGGTATAGGGTGACTACCACCCACAGGATGGGTATGAGGTGACTACCACCCACAGGATGTGTATGAGGTGACTCCCACCCATAGGATGGGTATGGGGTGACTACCACCCACAGGATGGATATGAGGTGACTACCACCCACAGGATTGGTATGGGGTGACTACCACCCACAGGATGGGTATGGGGTGACTACCACCCACAGGATGGGTATGGGGTGCCTACCACCCACAGGATGGGTGTTGCAACCCATGAATGGGTTGCAATGATTATTATGTATATATATAATTATTATCTATATATAATTATTATGTATATATATAATTATTAATTTTATATTGCTTATATTTGCGATAATAGCTAAATCGTAAATGTATTGCTTTATATTATTATTTGACTTAAGTTGTGAGGTAGGATGTAACATGTGTGCTCAGTTCAAGTCTTGATTGTCTAACTACTGTAATTATCGCTCATTGCTTGTTATTCTGCCGGCTTCTTTCAGGGCAGCGACCCACGGAGCTATCACGTGATCGAGGTGGGGGGTGTCCTCACCTCGCCTGAAGTATTCAGTCTGGTCTAGACTCTCTTGGTGGTTGTACAGATTGTCTGTCTCATTATTCTTGTTAATTCTGTAGGACTCTGTTCACAGAACATTGTAGACTTAGTGATTTTCGATGTTGTACTGAGGTTGTGTGTCTCATAGACACTCTGAGTAACTCAGGTCCTGACCTAACTTGTACTGGTTTCTGTGTATTATCACAGTCGGGGATTTTCTTATGCTGAACTTAGATTCAGCAGTATAGGAGTTTTGTGACTTTTGTGGAGGATCTGCAGATGGTCCCTACTTAGTGTCGTTATATTATCTCCTTGTTCCTGATTCTGTGTCGCAGTTGCTTGTTTTATTGCTATTGGGCTTAGCATTCTTTTTTGTTCAAGCAGATTGTTCTGATTGTCAGTTGGTCAAGAAGTTAGTTTCTGAGAGGACTTTGTCAGTCACTTGTTTAAGTCTAGTCGAGTTTTGAGACATAGCAAACTACTTAGAGCACTTACACACATACACAAACTTACTTGTACATATTTGTAATATCTTATTAAATGTTAATGTACCAGACGGTACTTAAGAATTATAAATGTGATATGTGCATTCAGCACAATAATATTGTACTCGAGAGAAGTGATATTATTTTGATTACTGTGATTAATTTAATTTAATTTGATAATATACCTCTAGACTTAATAAATTTATTAAATTTTAATTTCTCTAGTTAGTAGCCTACCAGTTGTAATCCTGAAGCACTATTGAATCATACTGAATTCTAATGGATAATTGGACAAGGATACTGACTACTTGTTACAAAAACCCAGTAACAGGTTGGATGCTAGAAGGGTAGTCCTTTCTAGTATTCACTGGAGATCTCTAAGCTTTTAGAATCGCGTTTTTTGTAACAAACGGGGGCCTGTCCGGGATGCTGTTGTTCCAAGGTGTTGGAGAAATTGTCTAGTTTGACATACTAGTAACTCTATGATCAAACACTTTGAGTACTTTCCTAATCTGAAGACTTTGAGTTTAGTCTTGTACAATGTACTAGGTGGATGTATGTACCTGACTGAGTCTCTTGATCCAAGGAGATGGAAATACTGTTTGAGTTCCAACTCTAAGACAACCAACACTAAAATTCCTATTAGGATTATAGTTTCCCATAATCACTCTCTCGTAGTACATTTATTTTCGTGATGTATGCCAAAATGAAACAGTTAATTGATTTCTGACTTTGTCTGAGTTAAGTACATTAAAACTTCAGACATGTTGGCTAGTAGCCAAGTATCTCGGTGTGATGTATAACAGGAATTACACCGCAGAAACTGTCAGAACGTTAATTAAAGTTATATTGTTTCCTGCTCATACAGAGATGTCTGATTATGATTCAGATTCACAAAGTCTAGTGTCACAATTAGGAAGTATGACTCTGATGACGTAGAAGAAAGAGCATCTAAGGCAGAAGTGTCTGAGCCTAGTGAACCTCCGCTCACGCCTTCCCGCCTCACTGACACAATAGTACAGAGTATAGCTGGTTGGATGACTCAGCCTAATACTAGTACTGTGTATGCTACACCTGTATCTACTTATCCTACACCAGATACAGACTCTCTAGAGACGGCTGGACGAAGTGTCCGACCTAAGGACAGTCCAGAAAGACATGTTAATTTCCCTACTCCTCCATTACCCACTGGTAATATCTCTCAGGAACAGTTTGAGAGGTTTGAATGCCTCATTATGTTGCAGACTGCACAAATAGAGGCACAGAGGAAATTGAACGAAGAAGATTTCCAAAGAGAAAATGTTCGTCTTGGAAGACAACAGACTGATAGATCACAGGACACATTTAATGTGCAGAAAGCTGCATCCATGGTTTCCTAAGTTTTTTGAGAGTGACTTAGACACCTATTTTGATGTGTTTGAGAACCAGGCACGTGCTATGAACTGGCCACGTAAGCACTGGGCAACCTTGGTGCACACAGCTTTGACAGGAAGAGCTCAAACTTGTACTGCTGCTTTACCATTTGCCAAGTACATTAGTTATGACACTGTCAAGCAAACTATTCTAGAGACGTATAACTTGTTACCTGTAAGTTATCAGAGCGCATTTCGTACGTTACAATGACGACAAGATCAAACTTGTGTAGAGTTTGCTCGTGAGAAAAAAGTTGCATTTGAGAGGTGGTGTAGGTCTGCCAAGTGTAAAAACTATGACAACCTTGTTCAGTTGTTACTACATGAAGAGTTTAACAACTGTATGTCTGCTGACATACAAGAATATCTGATCGATCATACTACCTCGGATATTCTGGAAACTGCAGTATTAGCAGACAATAACGAGATTTCTCACAAACTTGTACGTACTAAAAAACTGAGAAACAAGGTAACTAAAGATTGTTCTAGAAGTTGGCAACCTAAATCAGCTGCTCATTGCCGGCCTAATGTATCTGCTATTGTAACTTCTCGTACCTTTACCAGGAAAACTCATAATCCTGAATCTGTCTCTGTGGCTAGACAGAAACCTGATATCGAGAAAAAGAAAGTAAAATGTACATATTGTAACAGAAAAGGACATGCTAGAAGGACATGGTCAGAAAAGTGGCAGATGCAGTTCAATGTAGATAAATGCAAGGTTCTGAAGCTCAGGAGTGTCCATAACCCTAGCACTTATAAGTTAAATAATGTAGAACTTAGCCATACAGATTGCGAAAAGGACTTGGGGGTTATGGTAAGCAGCAACCTTAAACTAAGACAGCAATGCCTAAGCGTACATAATAAGGCAAATAGATTACTGGGATTTATATCAAGAAGTGTAAGCAACAGAAGTCCAGAGGTCATACTGCAGCTTTATACATCATTAGTCAGGCCTCACCTAGATTATGCAGCTCAATTCTGGTCTCCATATTACAGAATGGACATAAATTCGTTAGAAAACATTCAGCATAGGATGACTAAATTAATACATAGCATTAGAAATCTATCCTTATGAAGAAAGATTGAAGACTCTTAAGTTACATTCACTTGTTAGACGAAGAATGAGGGGAGACCTGATCGAAGTGTATAAGTGGAAGACTGTATTAATAAAGGGATATAACAAGGTCTATGAGGATATCTCTCCAAGATAGAACCCGCAGTAATGGATTTAAATTAGATAAGTTTAGATTTAGAAAGGACATAGGAAAGTATTGGTTTGGAAATAGGGTAGTTGATGAGTGGAACAGTCTACCTAGTTGGGTTATTGAGGCTAGGACTTTGGGTAGTTTCAAATTTAGGTTGGATAGGTACATGAGTGGGAGGGGTTGGATTTGAGTGGGACTTGCACATCGGAGCTTGTTTCTTGGGTGGCATTGAAAATTGGGTTGGTCAAATGTTTGTTAGTGGGATGAATTGTAAGGGACCTGCCTAGTATGGGCCAACGGGCCTGCTGCAGTGTTCCTCCTTTCTTATGTTCTTATGTTCTTATGGAAAGAGATGCGAGAGACAGTCGTGCGGCTGGCGCCCCCACACAAGTCGTATCCTCTTCAGAGCAACAAATGCACCAAAATCCTAGTAATACCTCTGATCCTACTGTTTTAGATAATGTTACTCAGAACAGGTGACTAGCGTCAGAAAGTGTATCTGACGAAAAGATTCGTTCAGCGATGAGTCCTTACTTTTCGAGAGGTGAAGTAGGATTTGACGAATCACATCTAACTGAGATAATTACTTTCAGAGACACTGGGAGTTATCTCACGTTATTAAGAGAAGATGTACTGCCCATAACTGATGATACCTATTGCCAGATAGATGTATTGTTAGAAGCCTATGGAGGGGCTGTTATAAAAGTGCCTCTGCACAAAGTTTATATTCAAACAAGCTATTATACTGGTTATATTTCAGTGGGTATATCCAGTGGTGTATTTCCCATCAGGTCAGTGGACTTGTTGATAGGGAACGATATCCTTCATGCTGGTATATGTAAAGAACCACTTGAGATTGATAATAACACTGATGATAATTATGCCATTGAAGCTTGTAGAGAGAACCCTATTTTATTTCCTCTCAGCGCTATTACTAGAGCTATGTCAAAGATTCAACAACCATCCTTGTCTCCTTTAGTTAGTGGACGAAAGTTTTTG